>MU227543.1:580938-597575 GCA_018584345.1 Thuja plicata
ATATTTTATTCTCTTTGTTGATGATTACTCTAGAATGATGATAGTTATGTTTCTAAAAGATAAATCTGAAGCATTCAAGATGTTTAAATGGTATAAGGCTATGGTAGAAAAAAAAAGTGGTAAGGATCTCAAATGTTTGAGATTAGATAGAGAAGGAGAATTTATATCAGATGAATTCACTAATTTCTGTAATGAGCATGGTATAAAAAGATAGGTTTCTGTACCAAGAACACCATAGCAAAATGGGATTACTGAGAGAAGGAACAGATCAATAGTTGATTGTGCAAGAACACTGATGATAGAGAAAAACATCACCCAAATATTATGGAGGGAAGCTGTCAGTACTGTTGTCTACACATTTAATAGAGTACAATTAAAGAAGGACATAAACAAGACACCTTATTAGCTATGGTATGGTAAAACACCCAATGTAAGTTACTTCAAGATCTTTGGTAGTGAATGTTATGTCTTAAAGGATTATAGAAATGGAACGCTTGACGCCAAAAGTGATGAAGGTATTTTTATGGGGTATTCTACCAAAAGAAAAGCTTTTAAATGTCTTATCAAGGCCTCTAACAAAATAGTTGAAAGTGCAAATGTAAAGATTGATGAATTTGCAGAAAATAATGAGTTGGAAAGCACAAAAGGACCAGAGGACTACAACAAGTTTGTATATTGTGAAGAACCTGATACTCTGCCCGAGCAATAGTCCTTAATCCTAGAGCAACAGAATGTTCCAACCGACGGTCAGATGGCTGTTACTGACGGTCAGGATAATAATCAAGATAATGTGCAAGGTAATGAAGAACAGAATGAGATCAAAATAATGATCAAGCTGATACACAAAGAGTTGTACCTATACTTGCAAGATATGTAAGAAGGAACCATCCAGAGATCCAGATCATAGGAGATAAGAAAGCTGGTACAAGAACAAGAAGTATTTAACCTCAAATTGTTTAATTTGTGAGTTTGAGCCAAAATCTGTCAATTTTGCACTAGATAATGAAGAATGGATAAGTGCTATGAATGATGAGATTGAGCAGATTGAGAAGAACAAAACATGGTCACTTGTGCCAAGACCAGATGACAAGAATGTCATCAGTACAAAATGGATATTCAGGAATAAGCTGAATGAGAATGGAGAAGTCACAAGGAATAAAGAAAGACTAGTATGCAAGGGGTATGCACAAGAAGAAGGTATAGACTATGGAGAAACCTTTGCACCCGTTTCTAGGGTAGAAGGAGTAAGAATACTACTTGCTTATGCTGCATACAAAGGATTCAAAGTATATCAAATGGATGTCAAGTCAGCATTTCTAAATGGAATACTTGAAGAGGAGGTATACATTGAGCAACCAGAAGGGTTTGTAGATCTAGACAAGAGGAACATGGTATGTAGACTTCACAAAGCCTTGTATAGATTAAAGCAAGTTCCTAGATCCTGGTATGAATGACTTTATTCCTATCTAATAAGTATTGGATTCATAAGGACTAGTGAAAATAGTAATCTTTATTTGAAAGAAGATACTAATGCTAACACTTTGATTGCTGAAATATTTGTTGATGACATCATATTTGGAGGCAATGATATGCTATGCAAATCATTCACTGGTGAGATGAGCAAAGAATTAGAGATGTCTATGTTTGGAGAGATCAATTTCTTTCTTGTTCTATAGATCATACAACAAAGTGAAGGTATTTTCATTACAAAGTCCAAGTACATGAAAGAGGTCCTAAAAATATTCAAGATGGAATATTCTAAACCAGTTGGAACACCAATGGCTAGTGGATGTAAGTTAAAAAAGGAAGACAAGACAACAAAGGTAAATCAGACTTTGTATTGATCAATGATTGGAAAACTCATGTATGTTGTACACACTAGACCAGATATTTCACATGCAGTAGGAATTGTTGCTAGATTTTCTGCTAACCCAAGGGAATCACATATGACTGCTGTAAAAAGAATTTTAAGATATCTGAAGAATACTGAGAAATTTGGCTTATGGTATAAAAGAGAAGGAAAATTTTAACTTAAGGTGTTTACCGATGCTGATTGTCCTGGAAATCTTGATGACTAGAAGAGCACAATTGGAGGAGCACTCTTTATGGGTGACAAACTTGTCACATGGATTAGCAAGAAGCAAGGATGCATCTCTCAGTCTACTGTATAGCAGAATATGTTGTTGCTGCTATAAACTACTCAAATTTTGCATGGATTAAACAATTGTTGGAAGGTATACATATGAAGATCTTAGAACCAGTGATTATCTATTGTGATAACACCAGTGCAATAAACATTTCAAAGAATCTAGTCATGCACTCCAAGACTAAACACATTGCAATCAAGTATCATTATTTAAGAGAACAAGTTCAAGAAAAAGAGGTGATACTTGAGTGTGTGCAATCAAAAGAACAATTAGCTGATATCTTCACCAAGCCACTGCCCAAGGATACATTTGAGTACTTGAGAAAGAGACTAGGGGTCAAACCCTTGTCTACCACTCAGTAAAATATTGAAGGCTGCATCAACCTACATATTATCAGAATATCATTCATGTTGATGCAAGTAAAAAGATGAACTTCAAAGCTACATCTATATACAGAATGGTATATATCAGAACCGAGCACCAGAGCATATTGTTTTATTGTTGATGGATAAGGGAAATTCAAGGAATATAGTATGGATAGAAGAAAATGATTATTTGACATGAATGTCAGATATTTGTAAAATGATTATTTGGCATTATTGTCAAAGGGAAAGAAAGTTTCCATATTATCACAGTTCTTCAGAAAAAGAAGAAATATTATCCATTATCAGATTACTCCAACATGGAGAGACTATCTATAGGGAGAGTTGTTGACAAGAGACAGAGACATCAAACAAGAAAGAATAGTCAAAAGAGATATATTGACATAAAGAAAGGATGCAACACATCTGAACAATAAACACAGATAACTGCAAGAATCAAATCTAAGATAACACAGAGCTTACCAGTGGTCAGACATTTTTATCGGTTATCAAAAGAAAATGTTTGGTAGTTTGATGAATCTCAACAATTGTATTTCATATTGTATTAGAAATAGTATAGTGTGATAATACAAGTTTATTGCCATCAATGACAAAGGGAGAGATTGATGACATGTAACTGATTAAATATTTGATAATGTTAATTTGAAGATAATGAAAGACATTAAATCAGTTAATGGTTTGTATTGTCATTGATCACAACTTGATATCATCTGTACAGTCATGTACAAAATGCTAAAGACTTCAGAGAATCAATGGAACAAAGATTATGCTTTCAACAATGCATAAAAGTCAAGTATTCACTAAGTGACAGATAACACCAACAGAGTGCACACCATCGGTAAAAGCAAAGAACCAAATTCACAGTGATACCCGACGAGCAAAAGATAGTGTTGCCCGATGAAGAAAAATCATAGGATGCCTGACAAGCTAAAGATAGAGTTGCCCGACGAGTAAAATCCAATGATGCCCGATGGACAAAGATCTCAAAGCTGACTGGAGTCACACCAATGGAACTAGCAGTTGTCACTGATGACTAACTATAGAGTTGACCGACAGAACAGAGAGTTTAAAAAATGACAAAATATCTAGCTAGCAAGAGCTAAAGATAGACTTAATTGGTTTTTTCATTATTTTATTTGACCAGAGTCAAGTGATTATTTTAAAGAAGATTTGTACAGTTGGAAAGAAGATAACTACAAGATAAATTAGGAATTAAGCTTTAAATCAGATTAGCTAGATTATTTTTCATGCCAAGAATCAAGAATTAAGAAATGGTGAATATCATGTCTATATAAGAGACAAGCTTTATTCATTTCTGCATCATAGGAAAAGGGAAGTAAATAAAAAGAGGATGCTGAAGAGAAACTGATGAAGGATAACTTTATACAGTCCTAATCAATCAAGCTGAAGTAGAGCTAAATAATCCTGTAGACATCGATGAACAGTGAAGCACAACATCACAGAGTAGAAAGTGTGGAGCACAAAGAATTGAATTGATACATTGATCAGATAGGTAATGTACTTAAATAGATCTAAAAATTTGCAATTCAAGTTGCATTAGAAATAGGTCAATGTGTTTCAGTTTAACCATTGAAGCATTAAGTCTTTTAATAGAGTAGGACTTAACAGTCTTCTATATATTGAGGTACATCCCAAGGAGTGCCAAAAAGGTTGATTCATGAAAGTAGCATTGGACTTGCCAAATACCTATTGACAGTCTAAGAAGTAGGCTGATTCAAGGATGGTAGCAAGATTTTCCTAAAGCCTATTAACAGTCTAAGAAGGAGGTTGATTCAATGATGGTAGAAAATAGATGCCCATTACTAAGTGACAACCTCTATGTATAAAATCCTCTAACAAGGTCACACCTAACAGTGTGTTTGTAACCTTTAACAAGGTTGGCTCCTAACAGGGCTCACTTTAGAAGATTGAAAATTTGGGGTACTGGTCCCAGTGGTTTTTTTTGTTAACAGGGTTTCTATGTTAAAATTTATGTGCTATGTGTGTATGGTTTATTACTTTACTATTTTACATTTCACATATGCATTTACGAATTGATCGGTATACTCTACATATTTACTGAGTGTTGGTAAATAAGTTTTACTACTTATCGGTAATCAAGGAGAATAAGGTCAAAAAAGGAAAAATGACAGACAGTTAAATCATTATTAGTATTTCATAGTATGCATCTTGTAGGGACTTAATAATATGAGGTTTATTGATTTGTGTTTAAGTTTAAGGATAAGTTTTTTAAGCCACTGATTCACCCCCCCTCTCAGTTATTACTAACAGGAAGTTTTAAATGCTATTAGAGGAGCTAAGGGAACCATTGATGATGACACTATCATGAGCAAGGTATTGAGAACACTTCTTCCTATTTATGCTATTAGAGTATCTACAATTCAAGAATTGAGATATACTCCTAACAACAATTTGACTCTGGAAAGTTTGGTAGGCAGACTTATTGCATTTGAGATGTCAAATTTTGATAATTATACTCCACAAACTGGTGAATCTCCATTCAAGTCATAGAGGTAACTTATTTTATCTAAACTTAGTTGAAGAGACATGCGTGTTTGCACAATACAATGATTTTTGGTTATGGCATAAGAGACTATGTCATGTTAAATTTGATAACTTGGTAAGCATAAGTAAATTGAAAAAGGTTAGAGGGCTGCCTAAGTTAAAGAAACTTGAGAATACAATGTGTAATCAATGTCAATTGGGCAAAATGACTAAATCTAGCTTTAAGAGAAAAACTCATACTTCTGAAAATATTTTGGAATTGGTTCATACTGACCTTTGTGGACCTATTGGTGAGAAAAGTTATTGTGGAGACAAATATTTTATTCTATTTGTAGATGAATACTCTAGGATGATGATTGCTATGTTTCTTAAAGAAAAATCTAATGCATTTCAGCTATTTAAGAGGTACTTGGCAAAATTTGAAAAGGAAATAGGTAAGAGTCTGAAATGTTTGAAATCTAACAGAGGAGGTGAGTTCATTTCTAATGAGTTTAACAGGTTCTACAATGACCGAGGGACAAAAAGATAGATGTTCGCACATAGGACACCACCACAGAATGGTATAGCTGAAAGAAGAAATAGATCTATCATGGATTGTGCTAGAACATTAATGATGTAGAAAAATGTTACATAGAAATATTGGAGAGAAGCTGTAAATACAATAGTTTATACCTTGAATAGAGTACAAGTTAATAAAGGTACAAATACTACACCTTATGAACTATGGTATGGACATGCACCTACTATAAGTTATTTGAAAATCTTTGGGAGTAGATGTTTTATACTGAAGGATAATAGAAATGGTAAACTTGATGCTAAAGGAGAAGAAGGCATATCTCTTGGATATTCTACTAAGAGTAAAGCATATAAGTGCTTGAATTCTAACACTAACAAAACTGTGGAAAGTGCAAATGTTAGAATTGATGAATATGCAAAGAGAAATGAAGCTAAAAGCATGATTGAGCCTGAGAGTTATAGATCATTAACTTATCTTGAAGAGGAGGATTCTAACAAAATTGAAAATGAAGTTTCTGAGAAACAGTCCGCACCTGCCGAGATACAGAATGAAATTGCTGGGTAATAGGAGGTGACTGTCGAGCTATTTGATGGAGATGTCGAGTCACAGTTTTAGCCTGAACTGAACATGAATGATCAAACTGAAGCTAAGAAAGAGCCTACTTTGGAAAAATACATGAGAAGGCACCATAAACCTGATCAAATCATAGGAGCAAAGGATTCTGCAATTATGACAAGAAGCAAATTAAGAGAAGACACATGTTTGCTATGTGATTTTTAGCCTAAGACAGTAAAAGATGCTTTAGAAAATGAGGAATAGATTCAAGCCATGAATGAGGAGATAGACCAGATAGAAAATAACAAGACATGGACACTAGTACTGAGGCCTAACAACAAAAATGTAATTGGTACTAAGTGGGTATTCAGAAACAAGCTGAATGAACATGGAGAGGTAACAAGGAATAAAGAAAGACTGGTATGCAAAGGTTATGCACAAGAGGAAGGAATTGAATATGGAGAGACATTCACCCTAGTTGCAAGATTGGAAGGTGTAAGAACTCTACTTGCATATCTAGCCTACAAAGGAAGTAAAGTTTATCAAATGGATGTGAATTCAACATTTCTAAATGGGATATTAGAAGAGGAAGTATATATTGAACAAGCTAATGGATTTGTTGACCCAAGAAAGAGGAACATGGTTTGCAGACTACATAAGGCATTATATGGACTGAAACAAGCACCCAGAGCATGGTATGAAAGATTTCACAATTATCTGATAAAGATTGGATTTGCAAGAAAAAATGACAACAACAATTTATATTTGAAAACAGAGCAAGGAAAAGGAATTTTATTGGCTGAAATTTTTGTTGATGACATAATATTCAGTGGACAAGATATGATATGCAAAGCATTTGCAAAAGAGATGCAAACTGAATTTGAAATGTCTATGTTTGGTGAGATAAAATTCTTTGTTGGTTTACAAATACATCAAATGAAGAACGGTATCTATATTACTCAATCAAAATATGTCAAGGAGATACTAAAAATTTTTGGTGTGGAAGATTCAAAACCAGTGAGTACACCCATGGCTACTGGATATAAGCTAACAAAGAATGATGATACAAAAGAGGTAAATCAAACACTGTATAGATCAATGATTGGTAAGCTGCAATATGTTGTACATAGTAGACCTAATATTGCATTAGCAGTTGGAATTATTGCTATATTTTCTTCTAATCTAAAAGAGACACATATAATGGCAGTGAAAATAATTATGAGATATTTGAAAGGCATAGAAGATTATGGCCTATATTACAAAAGGAATGACAAGTTTGAACTCAGAATCTATATTGATTTTGACTGGGCTGGTAATGTAGATGATAGAAAAAGAACCATAGGAGGAGAATTTCTTTTGGGGAAAAGATTAATTTATTGGACAAGCAAGAAATAGGATTGCAACTCACAATCTACAGCTAAAGCCGAGTATGTGGTAGCAGCAGTTAATTTTTCAAACATTGTGTGGTTAAAGATACTACTGAAAGGTATGAAGGGGGAGATCAAAAAACCAATTGTCATATATTGTGATAACATGAGTGCCATTAAAATTTCTAAAAGTCTTGTAATGCACTCTAAGACAAAACATATAGCCATCAAGTATCATTACTTGAGGGAGCTAGTTCAGAAGAAGGAAGTGAGACTGGAATATATGAACACTAAGGAACAGTTGGCAGACATATTTACAAAATCATTACCCAAGGATGCTCATGAGTATATAAGAGATAAATTAGGGGTGATTCCCCTAGCAGAGGCTAACTAGTTCTGAATCACACTGTTGCATCAAAATTTTTAATCAGAACACTTGACACATTGATGCACAATGAGTCACATTTTTAGGATGTTGCCTAAAAACTGTGAAGTAGAAGACAAGAATAGAAAACAAGATCAGTCAAAAACAAAGATGATAGGAACAAAATGATACAAAGATTAGAACAAGATGAATCTGCATAGTAAAGATGTCAACATCTTTGGCACTGTTGTCAAAGATGGATATTATTGATAAAAGCAACAGATATGAGGGAGATATTACTGAAAGAGGGAGATAAATAGACACAGAAAGATATTAGTGTGATTACAGACATAGAGGGAGTAATATTTTACAGATGATAATTAGAATTAAGCTAAAGATATTAATGAAAAAAAAAATTCATATCAAGGAACACATACACTTATTTGGATTGTATGGTAACTTTGGTTGAAAATTATTGTTTTACAGTTTAGTGTTGCCATCAATGCCAAAGAGGGAGATTGTTGGAAAGATTGCTACAATGTAGACAATTGTTATTTTGTCATTGTCGAGCCTTAACTGGTGAGACTATTGTTGTATGTTTGAGTACCATATCTATCGATTGGTGAAGATTTGAAGAATAGCATAACAAGAAGACTGAGGAAATGGTTGAGTTATGAGTATACACTAGGGTACTTAATCATTTAGAACTTTGGAAAAGTGATGTGTTGTTTATCTTTCACTGACATTTCACTAGAAGTTCGATGTCGAGAAAAGAAAAAGGTGATGCTGAGAAAAGAAAAGATGATGCTGAGCGCCAGTGAAATGCCTGTTAGAATGAATTTAGAATAACTGAGAGGGGAGGGGTGAATTAGTTATCCTCAGCTCTAGATGTAGCAAATAAAACTTTCTATATTTCAGATCTACTCAGCAGCAGTAGCATAAGTCAACAACTTTAATCATGCAGTTTACTATCAATTGAAATTAGCTTGTAGAAACATAATAGTAAAACAAACCATAAGCATTCACACAAGTTGACACAAGTATTTAACGTAGAAACCCAATATGGGAAAAACCACCAGTAACATGCTACCAAGTTTTCACTCTTCTGAAGTGATTCCCTATGAGGAGCCAATCCTGTAAAAGGTTACATTAACACACTGCTAGGTGTGACCTGGTTAAAGGATTTAATCACCCTGTCAGGAGTGGCCTTGTTAGATGGCTTAGAACATTCCACCTGAATGTCACCTTGTTAGAGGATTTATACAAATGACTATTAGGTCAACCTTGTAAGAGGATTTAATTGATACAATGGTTAGAAAGTAATCAACAGTTGTGATCTGGTACATACAACTTACTTTGCAAATTCAGATCCAATTATAGCTCTAATGTTAACTTACTGGATAGCCTGCATTGTCATTTCAACCTTCTGATCTACTTGAAAATCTATCAAGCAATCACACATGCAACTCTTTGCTTCTGTATGTTGCCTTCTTTGCTAGATCATGCTAAGAAATAAATAAACTATGCAAACCTCTTGCATACACATCCACTCTTCCACACTCAATGAACAACCCCTTGAGGCTATCATATACCTCTCTATCTAGGTCAAATAAATCTTTTTCCACTTAAACAAGATCATAGATCTTAGGTTAGGTCAAATCCAATGGATCATCCCATATTTGCATTACATTTACTTCTTCAAAGTAGTCTCTACTTAAATCTTGAAACCATGCATTAATTACGGTTACCCATACATTAAATGACATGGATCAATCTTTAATTAACATTACATATCCTAATAAAATTAACTAAGTCAGCCAGAGATCTCAAATCTCATCATTAATCCAATTACTGTAAGTCGGCCAACATCACTGTTTTCACTCGGCAATTTCATGGGTGCTTGGCATTGAACAACTTTTCTTGTCACAAACAACTTTACTCAGCACAAGCAAATTTTCTCAGCACATGCAACTTTGCTTGGCACAGCCAGAAAAATTGTCTTTGAAAGATAAACAACTAATTACTTTGTCAGAGTGCCAACTGATTAAGTACCCTTTTATTTACCTTAACTCAACCATTCACTTGGTCTTCTTTTTAAATCTTCTTCATCAAAAATAGATATGGTACTCAAATAGATAACAATAGTCTCACTAGTTAAGGTTTGACAGCAATGACAAAATAACAATTGCTGGCATTGTCACTTTCCAACAATCTCCCTCTTTGGCATTGATGGCAACACAAAATATTAAAACAATGATTTAACAAGCATAGTTACTAACCAATCAAAAAATTCACTTGTGTTCCTTGATATGAATGAATTTTCATTAATTTCTTTAGCTTCATTCTGATTCTTATCTATAAAACATTTCTCCCTCTGTGTCTGTAATCACATTGTAAACATCTGTATTTGATCATCTGTAGACTCCCTCTGAGTAGATAATCACTTCAATGTTTTCAATAGTAACTTCTACCTCTATGTAATATTTCCTTCTTTGTAATCTCTCTTTCTCGGCAATCTCTTCCTCTTTATAGGTAATCTCTCCCTCAACTTCTTCCTCTATATAGGTAATCTCTCCCTCTTTGACAACAATACCAAAGATGTCGATATCTTTATCATGTAGATCTTTAGTATCATGCTGATCCTATCATCTTGAATATGATTAATTTTCTTTTCTATCCTTGTTCATCTTCACAACTTTAGCCAGCATCCTAAAGTGTGACTAGCTATGCATCAATGTGTCAAATATTCTAAATGTAATATTTGATGCAACAGTACCATAAAAAACTTAATTAGCCTTAGTTAGGCGAATCACCCCAAATTTACCTCATAGATACTCATGAGCATCCTTGGGTAGTGCTTTTGTGAATATGTCTGCTAATTGTTCTTTAGTGTTCACATAATCCAGTCTCACTTCTTTACTCTGAACTAGCTCCCTCAAGTAATGATACTTGATAGTTATATGCTTTGTCTTTGAGTGCATAACAGGATTTTTAGAAATATTAATAACACTCGTGTTATCACAATATATGACAACTGGGTTAGTGATTTCTTCCTTCATACCTTTCAGTAGTATCTTCAACCACACAATGTTAGAACAGTTAACTGATGCTACCACATACTCAGCTTCAGCTGTAGATTGTGAGGTGTAGTTCTATTTCTTGCTATTGGAAATTTGAATTCCTGAGGAAGCATGACTTATTTTGTGTTTTCAATCATGGAAAAAAATTCATACTAAGTTTCTATCAAAGATAACTTAGGAGATAAAATGACTAAGTACAGAATACAGAGTAGTCAAACAGATACAGTGATCAACACATCAGCGCACATCTTAGAGAGCACACCAGACCATGTGTGCTTAGTTATATACTAGATGATGTATATACATGCTATATCCAAATGCGCAAGGTACAGAACATCAGTACGAAAAAGATATGGATAGATTAGTACACTGCAGTCCAGAAAATAGTCCAAAATATAGAGCACAAAAGCTGACTATTGTTTTGATCAGCGTGTATTATTTTGTGATGCTAAGGCTAAGTTCGTTTAGTTATAATTTTTTTATGATGTAATTAATTTTTTTGTAAACACGCTTGAGCCGACTTGTTCAGAAGCGTTGTATATTTTGTTAAGAGACCGACTAAGTATTATGTTTTGGGTCGCACCTATTCGTTTGTAAAGATATAAGTATGTAATGTATTGTTATGTTATAGCAGGCAAGAGAAGTCAATTATCGTGCAAGAATAATTTACAGAGGGATAGTATAATGAATTCTGAAGATGATATAGCTCTTTAAGGAGTAAGAGCATCCACGCATACATGGAATTGATCAGACAAGAGTGTCACTATAGCAGTTCATTTTTGATATAGTGCATATCAACATTTAGAGGGTTGTAGCCTTCATATTATTTGGGTAGTGAGCCTAGGAAATGAGCCATACACCCCTAACATGGTTTTTGTAAAAGACTCCTAATAGGGTCTGACCCTTAACCAAGTCATTGTACTCAATTTGTAAAGACTGCTTCTAACAGGGCAAAGGAACTTTAACAGGTTCATTATACCTAGTATAATATTTTGTGGGTACTAATCCCCACTGGATTTTTCCTCTGATCAAGGTTCTCCATAATCATATCTTTTGTTATGTGTTCCTGTGTTATGATTCTTTGAATGCACATTTGATACATGTTTAATTGGCCGAAATATAAATAATTGATAAACACTGATTCACCCTCACCCCTCTTAGTATTTCTAACAATTGGTATCAGAGATCTGGTCCTCTGAAAGAAAGTTTAACCACTTGAGGAGATCATGGACTCAGCTGAAGCAAAACATTTGAAAAATAATCTTGAAGCAGCTCTTGAAGATCTTGACAGATCAGAGAAAGAAAATGAAGAACTAAGATTGAAAAATGATGGCTCTAAAATACTTATTAAAAGACTTAGAAAAGATCTGAAAGATTGTTCTACAAGTGATCTAGGACAAATGGTCAAAAAGATTAATGAAGAGAATAAATCTCTAAAGGATAAACTTGAAGATCTAGAGGAACAACTTACAAATAGCCAGAACACCATTGAAGACAAGATCAAAGTTAGCAAACAAATGGAAGATGAACTTTTGCAGGAAAACATGAAAGTCTTGGAATTGGAAAACATGAAAAAAAAGTTGGAATTTGAATTAACAGAAGAAAAGGGTAAGATTGATAAACTCCACACAAGTTCTAATTTGATTCAATCCCAGCTCAATGCGCAAAGAAAAAAAGGGAACACTACAGGTCTTGGATTTAGTACAGCACAAGATGAAATCAAATTATCTAAAGAGAAAGAAAAAACACTTGAAGCATCTTCAGAAGCTAAGAAAGTTGAAGATACTATAGAGGTTATATTTGAACCACCTAAAAGAGAAATCAGACAAGTTAACAAAACTTGTTATGCATGCAACAAACATGGGCATTTGGCAAGAGATTGTAAAAAGTTAAGACCTTTTAATGGTTATTGTTTCTCATGTAATAAATTTGGTCACAGGGCTATACATTGTAAAACTCAGTCACAACAAAATCAAAGAAGAATGAATCAAAACAATCAAAAAAATCAACCTCAAAAGAATTTGCAGAACATTACATGTCAGATATGCAACTACAATGGACACACAGCAAAACAATGCAGCATGATGAGCAAGAACATCAGACCTCCTATCATTTGTCACACATGTGGAAAGGCAGGACATATCACAAGGTTTTGCAGATCCAAAACTCAAAAACAAGAAGATCCCAAAAAGTCTCTATTTGAAGAGAAAGGAGAAGTCAATTTTGTCTCAACAAATGAAGATTCAAGCAAAATTTGGGTTGAAGTAAATAAGGACAAAGATGTTGACAAAGTAGTTGATGCATCCACAATGGATGCACCCTCTACTTCTACTTGAATAGACCTTCTTGGTCTTAGGGGGAGCTATTCTAGCTCAGAACCCCTGCGCAGTTGCTATACTCACTTTAGAGTATGTTCCTTTGGATTCATGGTTAAAAACTCAGATTATAGCTATATGCATTCACACATTATCTAAATTACATCAAGATTAAAGTTTGAAAATCTCTATGTATGGTTGCAAGCATTAAATGCGGCAGATCATATAAAAAGAAGTTCATATTCAGTCATTGTCACATTTACATTTGAAGAGCAAGAAATTGAAGAGAATTGGAGCACTAAGACATCCAGACATGAAGACATAGCAGTTTGAAAGTTGGAACGAATGGTTAATCAGTTTGAAACGAAGCCCTAGCCGTTGCACCATTTCAAAATTTTGTGGAAACCCTACTTAAAAAATCACCAAGTAAGTAATGGCGAATCTAGTTGTATTTGATGTCATAGAAAGGAAGAGATTTTTATTTAAGAAGCACCCATTTAAATCCATATTGGATGATGTGGAAGGAGCTTTCTCCAAAACCCCACTTGGCATTGTTCACATGGAAGATATCCGTGTGTACATATACTGTAAAAAGGAATCACTAGGAGATGATAATATAGCTTCTCACATGGCATCAATTCTAAATAAGGACTTCACATTCAAAGATGAGTTTGTGCACCTACAAGATAACCCTATTATCGATTATTCGAATGCGCATGAGTTTGAAGAACCAGAATGGGTAAAAATCCTGTTGAGCAGAATTCATGATGATCTATTTTGTATTGGTGATGTCCTTGTCCGTATCACCGTAGACCTAATCCATCAGTTGACTAGACTTCCAATGACTGGACCAGTATTTCCCACTGGTAAAGATGTTAAGAAGCAGATTGAGAAAGTTTGTCTATCAAGAAGTGACAGGCGTGGTATGATAGTAGACCCCATCAAGGAGGATGACATCAAACTCATGATAATGATACTTGGTTACAAGTTCCATCAAGAAAGTAGGTTGAATAGTGTATCTATAGCAATAGTACTTGTAGCAATCAGAATAGTAAAGGATAACACTAAGTACAACCTTTGTGAGATCTTGCATGATCAGTTGATCAAAAATATCAGAATCATCAAACATGATAGAAGAAAAAATATAGGTTTGGATCTCTGATCATCTATTTGTATCACCACATAGTAGGAAAGGTTGCAAACCTCTATCTAGACAAAGGCAAACCTACAATGACTCAAATATCTCTCAAAGCCACAATAGAAAGCAATGCTAGAGATAAAATGGATATGGACATAAAGATATTCAAGGTTAAAATGCAGAGTAGGGTCAAACTATCTGAGAAGATAGTTGACAAGTATAGGGATACAATATGTTTCATGGTTGAAATAGATTGCACATGCATGGAGGCTATTGAGCCTAGAACTAAGTGGATTTATCCACTAGGATATGAAGTTGAAAACCATGTGCTAGAGGGATATACGCAGGTCTTATTGTTAGCACCTATAGACCCCAATGAACCTAGATAGGGAACATATAGAGAAAAGACTAATGAAGTGGATATTGAACTAAACCTAGCTATCAATGAAAGGAAAGCATCCAAAATCAAATCCAAGATTATGAAGGAACATGGTATCACACAAGAAGATCTAGATAAGGCTAAAGAAGCCAAAATTGCTAAGGAACTTGGGCAGATTCATGCACAAGTTAAGATTGAGAAGACTGATGAATCTCAGAAGAAGAAACAAAAGAAAAATAAGGAGAGTACATCTGTGCCTACTACCACCATTGACTTGGATACATCTCCACCTTCCATTCCTAGAAAGAAACCCAGAGGAAGGAAGCAAGTTGCCACAGGTCATCCATCTTCATGATCCACAAGGATCACTACAAAGAATACACAAGCACCTCCTGAGGTAGGTTTCAGACCAAGCTTGAACATATTGAAGAATAGGATTATACATGAAGGTAGATTGGATACACTTTCAAAGGTCTATGAAAAATATACAGAAGTTGATAAGATAGAGATACATTACATGGTCATATCTCATATGATCAAGTTTAAGAAATCAGTTCTTGAACTTTAGACAGTATTGGAAATTATGAAAAGACATGCTATTGAGGAAGACATGAAGATTAGAGAAGAAACTCTGGATAATCTTCTCCCTATTTGTTCACATGATGAGAAGGCTATTTCACTAGATCTTGTAAAGCCTTATCTCCATAGTAAGATAAGGACTTTACAGATAATGAACAAGGAATTTGAACAAGTTGGAAAGGAGAATGAAAAGGCATTTGCACAAGTCTTTATGGATAGACACATGTATCCACCAATGGTGCCTATAGAAAAAGTTACTCCTTCTCCTCCTAAACAAGATACAACTCCAATAATTCAGAATGTGCCCATGACAGGTCCACAAGTTTCTGCACCCATAGTCACAATAACTTCTGAGACAACTAAAAACATAGAGGACACTATAGTGATTGATGATGTAAAGATTTCTATGACAGCTTCATAAATAGATATGGATAAAGTTGATGAAGCCTTTGATAAAACCAAGGACATGAAAATTGATGATACATCTTTACAACATGATGAAGTTCCTTTGATTGAACCAATAGATTTGGATAAGGAGAAAGACACTCAAGTTGATGAGTCACCAGTTAAAGAGGTACATATCAAAAGTGAATGTGTAGACACAAGTCAGAATACTATTCTGTCACCATCCACCTCATTGTTGTCAAGGTTAACTCCTGATTCAGCAAGTTTTGACACATGGGAAGAAGAAGACCTCATTAAGATCAGTGTCCTTGCCATGGAAAAGGCAAAGGAGAAACATGTGATGAGGAACCCATGCTTTGTTGAATCAATAAACATTCTGAATGAGTTAGTTACTGCTGATAAGAAAGTTACAAAAGTTCAAACTGTTGAACATGTGGATAGTGTACTAACAAACTTCAAGTCACACTTCACCAGCTTAGTAGAGTCAGCTACTAAGATTGTAGAAGATGATTATAAGAAGGAAAGATTGAATGAAGTGGTGAAGAACTTTACTTTGGATCTGAACTCTTTGAAGATTGGTCAATCTATACTGAAAGAGTTGGCAGAAAAAGGGAAGAAAGTTATAGCAAACTGCATGGATAGAGTGAAGCTCACCTCCAAGCACACTAAAAAGATAGCTAAAGAAGAGGCAATGGTGGAAAACATAAGAAAATATGTTGAGAATTCCTCGTAGGACATGAACATATGAAATAACGTCTACCAAGGACAACTGGACAAAATTGAGAAGGCAAAGATTGAAATAAGCAAGATAAGAGTTAGACAAACTCAGTTGAGAAATGCACTTGTGCCTTCATTAGCAGTTCTTATTGAGAACATCAAATA
>MU227543.1:636367-664917 GCA_018584345.1 Thuja plicata
GTACTTAAAGTACACATGTGAAGGATCTTGTAAGAAGGTGTAAGAGGGTGTAAGAGTTTTGGGCCAATGAGACACTTTTGGAAAGTGTAAGAAGGTGTCATCATAGGTGTAAGAAACCTTGTTGGCAGCAAATTAGAATTATTTGGAAAATTCAATTTTTGAAAATTTTCTCACACATGTGAGAGCAAATAATTAGGACTAATTGTTGTAGGAATCAAAAAATTAGCTTAATTAACCTTAGTTAATTAATAAATAAGTTTATTTGGTGAGAGTGATGTGAGGTAGGGTAGGATCTAGGTTCAAATTAGCTTAATCCAAATTATTTTGAATTAATTGTGGTTTAGTAGAATTTAAGTCATGTGAAGGAATAAATAAATTAAAAATTTATTTTAAGGGGATTAATGAGGGATAATGTATTAATTAAGATTCAATACATTAAAATGTATAGTATTTAAATTAAATTCAAATACTAAGGGAGATGAATCATATTTAATTAAATAAATTTAATTAAATAGATAGAAGAATATAACAAATATAATTAATTAAAATTAACTATAATGTTATGGGAATATTAATTAAATTAATATAAGGACAATTTTGGACGTCTACACCACCTGCTCCACGAATAGCATTCACAACCTCCTTGATTCGGTTACTATACTATGTTATTTTTTCTCATCTTTCACTCTCATGTCATCAAATTTTCCTCTGAGACTTTCAACTTTATCTCTTTTCACATTTGCATCTCCTCCATAAACTAGTGTAATCTTGTGCCACATCTTCTTGGCTGATGTAAATGTCTTAATATCTTCAAATTTAGCATCAGTTAGTGAAGAAGCAATTTTTACCATCATAGTGTTGTGTTCATGTTTCTCTCTCATCTGTGCAATAGTCAAAGGTCCTATAGGTAGTATCAATTTAGTATCCAGGTATAGCATTATGTCATCTCTAATCCCTGATAAGTATAGTCTCATTTTGCTTTTCCATGTTGAGAAGTCCTCCTTATTCAGCTTTGGTGTGTCTCTCTTATACATCTTGTGATCTTTAGCTTAAGTCCTTTAAAACTTTCCTTCTAGGCACTATATGCTCTGATACCAATTGTTAGATAATTGAGACAGGGGTGAATTAGTTAGCTCCCAATTATCCTACAATACCAAATTTTCCCAGATGTATATAATAATAAGTTCAAACATTTAAATCAACTCGGTGAAATGTAAATTGTGATATCAAACTTATCAAGTCAAAACTATTTATCGAGTAGTAGTAAATTAATATTGTGATTACCGATCAATGCAAATAAACTAATGTGTAAAGAAAAATAACAATCCACAATAATCATACACATTAACACAAATATTTTTAACATGGAAACCCTGCTAAGGGAAAAACCACCTAGGACCGGTAACCCAAAATATTTCACTCTTATGAAGTGAGCTTAGTCAAGAGCCAACCCTATTAAAGGGTATAATACACACTTTTACATGTGACCTGGTTAGAGGATTCGTCACTAACAGTTCTCTCTTGACCATGCACTCACTATGGGGTCAACAAGATAACACTCAACAATCATTAGAATGTCATAATAAATACTTTCACGTCCTACTTGGTTAAGAGATTTATCTGTAACAATGGATAAAATGATACAGTAATGATCTGATTCAAATACAACTCTATTTGCAAATTTTTAGATCTATGCTAAGTAGATAATACCTTTGATCAATTTGTTCACTTATGTTGCTCTGACTCTTTATACTCTGTTCTGCTCAATATATGATCTTTCCTCTGTCACTTTAAATTTTTTGCATGTGTGCATATACATATTAGCATGATTCATAATGAATCTCTTGTCTCTTATATAGGCATCATAGCTCATTGAATTTCCTTCCTTTATATTTTTCCTCTTAATCTCCATCGTTGGTTTTTCTACTTAAACCTTGCTCAATAGTTGTGTCAAAAACATGTTTCAATCATCTTCATCCGTTCTTCCTTGAATTTTCATAGCCGTTTGAACTTCATAAAAAATATTATCAATTACCTCAGAATCATAAATTTTCTAGCGCATCATTTTAGTTATCCTTGATTTGATTCAATTTCTCAATCAATACCGTGATGTGTTGACGATCCCTAGCTTGGTTATCAATGTGCATGATATACACTAGATTTACTCAGTTAATATTGTTACTCGATGTATACAAAAATCTTCAATTACCGACCACATAAACTTTGTTTGTTCTAGATCTTCAATCCATAATATATGTTTGTCATCAAAATAATAAGAAAACAAGTTGACATCAATGATAATACATTAACTGATTAATGTCTATCATCACATCTATAACTCGATTGATTATCAACAAAATGAATTCAAACATACAATCAGTTGTACTTCATCATTCATAACATTATTTTAAACCTTGTTGAATTCTTTGAAGGATCTACTAGTTTCAGATTAATCCTTAAATTCTTGTTGACTACGTTTGGGGTCAATGTCTTTCCCATAATAGTTGATAGTCTCAATATGAGGGAATCATTCCATGAATGCTTTCACTGGTTCTCCTGGAATTGTGTATTTTTGACTTGTACATTAATTTCCTAACATGATATGTTGTAGAGATTTTGATCTGATAGGTTGATCACTGAGTTAGAGGGAGAATTCCTAAGGGAAATGCTTGGTTGGGAGTAGCAGCCATTGATCTAGCCAAAGGAGGTATACTTTTTATGACTTGGGTAGTCTTAAAATAATTTATACAAGGTGAATCAACCTTTGGTTAAGTGCGGAAGTGCTTGGAGAGGGTACATTGAGGAAGCCCTAGCCTTAAGGGTTTGTTGAAGACCAATTTGGGGTTTACATAGATGTAGGGGTCTGAGGACCAAATTAACTTCATATTCCTTTTTTTTAATCCATTTCATAAGATTTTTTAAATTATAAGGGTTGGGGAGTCAGTATTCCTTATACTTATTTTGTACTTTGCCCATATTTAGTGTTAGGAATAGAGTACAGTCTAAAATTTTACATATATGATCGAAAACAACATATGTGTAAATTTAGGTATGTTGAAGTTGACTGAAAAGGCTATCTGAATCTGCCTTTAGGTTTCCTAGTTGTTTGAGAAAGTGGTTAGTTTTAGTGCTTGATCGCTGAAGATCTTGGCATATATTGTTGCTCAGCATATACTATTGCTTGACACATATTATTTCTTGGATAATATGGTATTTCTCAGCATGTGTCAGGAATTTGGATGTTATATAGAAGTTGGAAGTTGTTTTCAAAGGTGTAGAGCCTGTAGGAAGGGATCTCCTTGAAGGGTTGAGAGATTCAGTCCTATTGGACAAAGTAGACCTGTAGCCTCTACATTAGTCTTCATCACTATCAATTTCCTTGTTAGGACATTGTGTTGTATATTGACCTATTCTACCACAAGATAAATATTTAAAAGTTAAATTGGCTTTATATCTACCTGAACATCTTCTAAGTTTACTAACAAAAGCATATTTAGAATTGACATCTTGATCTGATTCAGAATTTGTTTCTACTTTTGTACATTTAAATGCAAACTCTTTGTTATCAGGATCATAAGTGAATCTCATTTCATAAGCAGTACATATTCCATGCAAGTATCAAGAGTTACCTTGTTAACATATCTTTCCTCCACAAAAGATATTTTGGAATCATACTTGGATGTTAATCATCTCAGCACCTTCTTGACAATAGTGGTTTCTTCCAGAGTTTCACCAAGTCCTCGAATTGAGTTTACAACATCAAAGACACAAATAAATAATCATCTATCTTCTCATACTTGATCATCTTGAGACTTTAAAATCTATCCTTATAATCTTTTATCTTAGTCTCCTTAATTAATTTGTCTCCTTCATAGATATTTGACAATTCTTCCCAAATACTATGAGCAGTTTCACAATCTGTGACTTTAACAAGAACATCATTGGAAAAACCATGAAAATCAGCATTAGATGCATTTGGATCATACTCATAGGCCTTTTTATCATCTATTGTATATGGAGGGGTTGTTTTGGTATAGGCAGTTTGGGTTTTTCCCAAACATCAAAACCTAAGGACTTCAAATGCCGCCTCATTATATATTTCCAGAATGCATAACCTATTCCATCAAACAAAGGTTCTCTAAACTATGAAAAACCCTCTTGACCAGCCTTTGAAAGTTCTCCCTAACTATAAAACCCTAAAAGGAAGGGTATGGCTCTGATACCAATTGTTGGAGTACAATATCACTGAAACAGGGGATGAATCAATGATATAAAAGAAATGTATCAATTTTTTACTCAAATATATAACAATAACCCAAATGAAATGAATAGAGATAACAATACAATGATAAAAATGCACAAGGAAAGTAACACAAGATATGTCCTGAGTGGAAACCCTCTTGGGGAATAAAACCACTTGAAATGTCTCACTAGCTTATCTAAAAACATCCTTTTTATAATTCCTCACTAGTTGTACAATTGTCTCATTGGCAATGCTATCTCACTGATTGTCTTTACTACATATGCCTCATTGGCTTTCCTTTTCAATACACTTTCTTTTAAATACAAAGTTAGAAAAACTTATTTAACATATTTATTACAACCTAATACCATACATTATTAAGCTTTATGTTGAATAGTGCATGATATGATATTATCAACTCCTATGACCTCAATTAAGTATTTATGATCAATGAACTGATCATGCACAAAAAAATATATGTTTCATGAAGATCCAAATACTCTCTCTATTCATATATTCAACATTCTTTACTGTCATTTATATATAATACATTTTTAATCTAATCAACTGCTCCAAAACTGATTTCAAGAACTGAAACAAACTGTCAGGTAATTCTTAATATGTTGATAAAGAATCATTTACCCTTGACAAATCAAATTATCTGGTAATTCTTAATATGCTGATAAATAATCCTTTATGGTTAGATAAATCAAACTTACAAACCCTTGACAAGACTTTGAATACAAATGTAACTAAAATGCATATTTTTAACTAGGTTTTGAATACGAACCGAATATCCACTAAAATTATAAGCCATAAAAACAAATTTTAACTATGTAAACAAAAATATTATTTACCAACTGATAAAAGAATGATATCAATAAACTCTTAACATTACTTGAAAAAGAATTAGTACTTTAAACCCAAACAATGAAGATAACCATATGAACAAATTAAACTCAAAGATTTCTAAACACAAAGACTAGTTAGTCTTTAAAAAAAAAATATAATGAAAACCTTTCTATTAGAGGATTTAAACAAATATTTAAACTCACAAAGAATAAACAAGAAGAAGAATACATGTCATATCGAATCTTGCACGATCCTTTCAAATCTTGAATTCTTTGTACAAAATCAACACCAAATCTCCTCACAATGTTTCAGTATTCAACCATAACCTCTTTGCAACTTCCAACCTATGTCACCATCAAAAGACCACATAATTTCCATTGCAATCTCAAGCTTCAAATGAAACCCAAAAGATTTAACAAATTCTCATTAACTCAAAATTATAAATGCTTATGTTGTTGCCTTACATGCCATGAATTAAGACATGTATTGTCACATAAAGAACTTACTAGATGCTTCTCTTTTGATTCATATAAAAACACAACCTTAACACAAGTGCTAATTGTTTTGTTTATTATAAAAATTTGAGGATAGCTGATCCAAAGGCATGCTCCTTTTAAAATTTTAAAATAAAATACTTCAAATACCTTAGTCACTTTAGTGACTCTTTAAATACGTCATTGATACACACTTCTATAACACTTTTGATGATGCTCCTTAAACAATTGATGCACTATACATTCTATATGCTCACAAATTTCTATATGAAGATAATTACTAGTTTTGGAATTTTGCAATGAACACATGACTACAATTCTTTAATGCCAAACTAGAGTGTGAATTGTGTTTGTTTAAGACTCTGACCTTGTCAGAGATGTATAGTGTAAATCCAAAACATAAACTAAAGTTTTTAATCAGCAGTATGCTCAACAAAACTGATTGTGATAAACAACTAAATGGATTAATGTTCCCAGAATAACCATCAATGAAATGATACTAAATTTGTATGTATGTTGAATGCACCATCTTGCCATCTTAAAATACCAATCAATGAAATACAAAATGCAATAAATATGATGATCAACTCTATCAAAATGAAAATGTCTCATGATCTAATTGAATACATCAATTATAATCATCAATGATGATAATCAAAACTAAATACATATGCTCAAATGTGAATGATGAAACTTGTGTATTCATGATAGTCTTTTGATCAAACTATGATCATGAATGATGCAAGTGCCAAAGTGATGATTCTACATGATAATGCAACTATGTTATATTCAAATATAAATATTGATCCAATCACGAGTGCAATTGTGGTGAAGCTAAGGATAAAGGGAACTCAAAGAGATCAGTCCAATCCTTGCAACAAGATTTACTCAGTGGAAAAAAAAAATCAAACAACAACAATAAATAGAGAGAAAACAAGATCAGTTATTTGCATTAATCTGTAGACGTCTAAAAATGTCCTTATATTAATTTAATTAATATCCCTGTAATATTATAGTTAATTTTAATTAATTAATTATATTTGTTATATTCTTCTATCTATTTAATTAAATATGATTCACCTTCTATATTATTTAAATTTAATTTAAATATTATCACACTTTAATGTATTAAATCTTATTTATGTACATTTCTCCATTAAACCCCCTCTTAAATAAATCTCAATTTATTTATTCCCTCACATTTCTAATATTCCTCTAAACCAAGATTAAATTCAAATCTAATTTGAATTCTTAATCTAAGCCTATCCTAAAGACCTATTAATCCTACCTAGAAACCTACTATATTCCTACCCTACCACCCACACACTCATCCTAATAAAGCTATTTTCTAATTAATCCCACTTATTAGACTAAAAAGGTGGTTCCTACACCTTTTTAGTGCTAATGAGTTTCTCACACATGTGTGAGAAACCCATCCCAAGGAAGCCACCTAACATCCTTAAATGTAGCCACCTTTTTTCCCCCACTCCTTTCTCCAAGGTTTTCACATACATGTGTGAGCAACCTTGAGCCACTCAAAGCTTAAAGGCTTGATTTTGACTTTTGTATGGCATGTCATTTTTCCCTTGTGTCCTCTATGTGGCATCTATATGGATGCAACATGTACTCCACCTCATCCAAGCCCCTCCCTTCCTCCAAAACACTATATAAAATAGAGGCTCTTGCCAAGAGCAAAGCATCTATTTTTTTTGCATTGTTATCATGTTAGTTTAATTTTAGGATTTTTCTTAAGCATCTAGTATTTTCATTGCAATATTAGTTCATTTCAAGTTTGAATCATCTAGATATTATATGTTAGGATAATGGCAATGAGTTTTAACTTCTCTTGATCATGCATAACATTCTAGCTTAGTTTTTACATTTGCATCATCTTAGTGAAGGATTGAGAAAAGTTCATCATACTTGTTCTTGAGTTCTTTCTCATACTCATAAGTTTGCATTTTAATCATCATCCAATCATAGTATGATTCATTTTATTGTGTTAGGAGAGTTCACCCACATTCCTCTCTAAGAGAAAATCAACAAGGCTTGGGTGTACTTGTTTGGCTCATCGAAGGTTATGGTGGAAGCTTTGTTTCAATTGTGTTTCAATATGTTAATGTGATTCATATGCTCTAACATTTTCATGTCTAAGCGTGATCCCAATAGGTAGGTTTTCAACATACACATTTTGGCACGCCCAGTGGGACCCACGTCCCTTAAAATTTGAAATATTTTAAAATTTTCACATTTTTTTGTCGCATTCTGGAAACCATCCCGCAGAGTTGTCTCTACCCTGGAATGGTCGTCTATGCTTAAAAACCATCGTCTGCGCAGAATGGCCATCTGCACAAAATGATCGCCTGTGCTTAAAAAATTTTGTCTACGCAGAATAGCCGTCTACACTTAAAAACTATCATCTACATAGAAATTTTTCGTTTACACTCTTAATCAACCGTCTACGACCCGTCATTGCCATTTCCACATTTCTTACATTTTAAACTAGTTCTGAGAGATGGGTATTTATTAAATGATTTCTTGAGAATTATTATGTATCCTTCAAACCTTTCTTATACTTTAAGATATATTTTAAATATATACTTTCAAGATGTTTGAGAGTGGTTTCATCTTCATAAGGGTTAAGATGCAGATTCTAGGTTTTGAGGGTTTTTAAGAAATTTTAGACTTAGTCAAATTTTAGAAATCAGCATATTGTCTCTAGCATGATTCGAGTGGACTATTGATTGTAACCTTATGTATCCACCTTTTCACAGAAGACATTTATTTTTTTTGTTAATTTCAAGTGTTACTAATCTATTTTCCTTTTCGCAGCATTTCAAGGTTGAAGACTTTAAGATTACTAATATTTCTCATGCAGGTTTCCTTGGATTTTAATGGATTTTGGGAATGAACTTGTATGCTTTAAACACTAGCCTTTGAATGCATGTTTCTTAAAGTAATTATCAACATCTAATCTTGAATGCATAAGGGAATGAACCTCACAAAATATTGAATGACTCAAGGCAAAATAATCACACTTTTCTTACATGCTTTCCTTCTTGATGTGTGAAAAATAAATTGAACTTGCATGCTTAACCATACTATTCTATCTTTTGATTAGGTAGAAAACACATAGTTGTTCTAATTAGGTTCAATTCGGAAAATAAACTCTTCTTGGTGTGTTTGAAGAAGTGTTTTTCAATACTTGTTTCGAGCTATTTTTCATTAGATAGATCCCTTAATTTACATGACACTATGATTAAACTATAGTTGTATCCTCTCCCCTCACCTTCATGGAACTTGGGTGAAGAGAAAGCTTAGCTTAATCTATCTTATAGAGAGGTATGTCTAGAGGGTGTGTTTCCTCTTTAGAGGATGACCTCAAACTGTAAATACCTTGGTCGGTATAGAAATGAGACACTAAACAAAAATGTGTCACAATCCCACCAAGCTCAGACGTGTTGTGTGGATGATAGTTTGGATTGGGCAAATAGTGCCTAAGGAGAAGATGTGGTCCACTAGAGACTTAAGTGTCTCACATGTGTATAAATTGATTAGGGGGACACCACAGATCTTACTAGCAATTATTAATTATTAGCCTACATGATTCACCTCTAAATGGTGACTTATTATAGTGCAAGGGGAGGGAAGATTCTCCCCCCAAGATTTCCATCATATGTTTCCTAGGGTATTGTGTTGCAAATGAGATCTTTGTAGCATGGAAACAATACCTAGAAAAAGGAAAAAATATGGGCACCCTTCTGGGGGTGACACTACTATGTGAGCCAAAGGACTACCAAGAAGTGGGCCTATAATATTTCATGCAAATCCAATTCCTTAAGGTAGCTACTATTTGTATGGTCTTTTTGTGTTAAACCATGTAAAAACATAAATGGCTTGAAAGAGTCACTTGAACATACACAAATGAAATATCAAAATTTTATCAAAATTCCCCAAAGTCACAATTTATTGTCTCCTGCAAGGTTGCTTTGTCCCTTCTAGAACTATTTTCACACATGTGTCTTCAATAACTGTCAGTTATGCCCAAAACCTGAGTCAAGGTATACTTAGCACAGTCAATGCCTTCGGTGTATGTTGAAAATTAGTTCTTACCAATGAACAAATTAACCTAAAAAGTCCAAAATCAGTCATAATCCTACATTGTCATCTCCACATCAACCCACTTATTCATCATCATCATACTTCTTATCCTAATCACCTCTTCCAAGTCATTCTTATTCTTCTCAATCATTATAATCATTCTATCCTAAACATCCATAATCTTCTTAATCCTCATCTTAATCATCCCTCTAATCCACATCAACATCCTCTTTCTTTATCCAATCTAATCATTCATATTACTCCAACCTAATCCAATCATCACTCTTCTAATCCAATCCACTTGTCAACCTCATATCATTCTATGTATTCCTAATCTAACTCATCTTCCTCTTCATCCAAAACCAATCACACCTTAATTATTCCCTTGTCTTCAAACATCCCCCATCCATCTTTCAAAGTTCATCCATTCTTACTTCAAAATCTTCATTCACGTCACCTTCTATTTCCAATTTTCATAAAATCTTCTAATTTTGGCTTAGGAGAACCATCATAATCCTTGGAATTTAATCCTGGTTAGCTTGATTGATCTACATCCAACCATAGTCAAGATTAAACCACATCAAATCAAACTTCATCTTTCACACCTTCATCAAGATTTTCATCTCAAATCTTAGGTTGAAATATTTATCAAAGTATTGCATAGACCCTCATCATTAGAAAGAATCTATTTGAATAATATTGTTTTGAGAACATCAGTCTATCTCAAGTTGTTAATTCTCTTAGTCATATCCTATTTTTCTTGGGATCATCATTCTATCTTCAATTAGAAGGAGATATCATCATCCAAATCAATCCTTTGTTTGCACCATCATAGGGTCTTGTTTCACCTAGGTTTTTCTCAAGCCTTTAAATCTAAATCCAAATCCAAATCAAATCAAATCCAACCTTGAGGCCCTTCCCTCATATCCAATCAATCAAAATCAATCAAATCAAAATCCTTGAGGCCATGCACTCTTAAATAAATAAAAAATCCAATCTTGCTCCAAATTCCTAACTTCATATTTCATCCATCCTCAAATATTTCACTTCATCCACTCTTAATCTAAATCTTCATCTCCATCATATTCTAAACCAATTCCAAAACCCCTCATTCGAACATCAAGAATATGGATTGGTTTCACAAAAAGGTTGAGGACTTTAACTTGCTAAACCCTACTCCTCAAACCATACCTCCAATGCAAACCACCTACAAAATCAATCCTCAACACATCATATTCAATCCCAATTCATCTACCATTTCTTATCCTTCCTCTACCTTTGACAAGGGAAATCAATCTCATTATTCCTCACCAACACATGATTCCCTCCATAGTCACCTTGCCCAAGAAATCCAAGAACTTCAATAAGTTGTCCTCCATATAAAAAATGAAAAACAATTCCCTTCATCTAATCTTATACCTCGATACAATCCTAACCCTCCAAATCCTACATCATCCCTATCCCAGACTACCTTTTCCATTGACTGGATCCAAGGACTAGCAAAAAATTATATATCCCCACCTCAAGTTGTGCAATCAGCCCAAGTAATGAAGCCATCGCCATCCCTTCCAAATCAAGACATATCTCAATCTCATGAGTCTTCCATCACTCCATCTACCCTAGGAAGGTATCTTCCATATCTCCATTCTATCAAACTTAAAGCTTCCACTCCATCCATCACACCATCCCCATAAGTCATAAAACATCAAGACCCTATTTCAAAGAATGCAAACATGGATTTCGCCCCTCTAGATCTAAGCATTCCCTCATCTCATGACCCCTCTCCATATTTTTACACCCCTCCTGGTGAAGATTCTAGCCTTCCATACTGAGATTCCCTTTCCTTTCTCAGTTCAACTCATGATCATATTCCTAATCTAGAGCAAGACATTTCTTATACCTTTCCATTCAAAGATTCCAGCCTTCCATCTCAAGAACCCCCTCATGATCCCATCCCTAATCAAGATCAAGAAATCTCTTACATTTAATCCCCTAATAATTACCCTCCATGTTAAGATCAAATTACTCCATCTCATGATTCTATCCCCTCCACTCCATTGCATGATCACCTTCCATCCCACAATCTCATCATCCCTTTCATTCCACCACATAATCCTCCCCAAAGTCAAGATAAAATTACCCCTTTAACTTTGTGTCATGATCCCAATCCTCCACAAATTCCCTTCACACCTATCCAATCCACCCATAAACCTCATACATCTAAGCTCGGTTCCTCTACCTTTATCCACCATGGCTTCCTTCAAGATCCTATCATCCCATCACATGGACTCGCATCTTGTGTTCAAAATAATAAGTATTCCCTTGGAAAAAAGGATGTCTCAAGATGTTGGTAAACCTTCTACCCCTCCATTCAAACATCCCCGTCATCCGTTTTCCAAATCCATTTTGGGCCCTTATGTTCCAAACACCATCCCTTCCTCATCCACATCCATTTTGGGTCCTTATGTCCGAAAACCAAATCTTTCCTACCTTCCATCCATTTTGGGTCCTTACATACCTCTAACCCCCATATCCAATTCCACCATCACATCACCTCAAATGCCTAAGTAAGATCAACAAAGGCACACATCCTTGAATTCCTTCCAACATTTATCCTTCATTATTCCATCCATAAAATCTCCACACCGTCTATCCTCGTACATCCATACCCTATCTAATGGAATAAAATTGGATGCCAAAGCTAAAATGCATTAATCCATAAATCTAAAAAAATTCAAGTATCAACATGTCCCATCTAAAATACATGATCAAGAAAAGAAAAATATTATCCAAATGAAAGAAAAATTCAAAAGGCCACAAAGGCCCAAAAATAAAAATAAATTCATGTGGATTTCAAAGCTACTCATTGAAGCAATGTATATCAAAGAAAAATAAATTCATGTGGATTCCAAAGCTACTCATTGAAGCAATGTATATCAAAGAAAAATCCAACTTTGGCATTCAAAATTGTTAATCCAATAGCTTTCTCTACTCACAAGTCCTTCAATCCTCCATTTTCCAAATCCATTTTGGGTCCTTACATCCCCAAATCCACATCTTATCTTCCATCTCCTTCACGCTCTACTCCTCCAATACTCCATCTCCTTTCAAAATCCTTCATCTATTTACTCACTATTATTCCAACCTTCTATTCACTATCCAACATTCCTTCCCCATCCTTCCATCCCATTAATCCAACCTTATGCATCAACCCTTATCCCCCCTCCATATCCCCCATTCATTCATACAATCCCACCAACATCTATGAGCATATATCTAAAATGCCTTGGTACAAAAAAATGTATATATATAAAATGTCCTGAAAAAATCATCTTGGTGAAAACCTGGCAAATAGGCACCTTGATGATACAAAAAAAAAGTGGACATATTAAGGGATACCATCCATGGAACTAGATGCTTGAGTCCCTTTACCATCTTCCTTATCATGTATTCATTATCGTCCAAATCTACTCATATATCCTCATTCCCTTGAACTCTACACTTGGGGGCAAGCTCCATCCATATTGTTCTACCATACATCAACTATCCATCACCTTACCCATACATCCTCCTTTTCCCATCTTTTATCTTAACTATCACATCCATTTCATCTATCCATATACACCTACCATGTTCCTCATTCACTATTCATCCACTATTTTTTATCTCAACATCATATCCATTCCCTCCATCCACATCCTTCATGTTACTTAGTCATTATTCATCCACCATTCATAATCCTATATCATTCCATCCTCCTTCCCATGTCTTTGGTCTTGGTTATCCCATGCATTTCCTCCCTATATTATCCATTATCCTATTCTACTCATATCATCCTTATCATATCCCCTATCTTATTCATATCCTACATCTTATACCCTTTATCCAATTCCATGTCACTTTCATGTCCTTTTTCTTTCTTAAAACAACTAGATGCACTTAAACATCCATATATGCTTTGGAAAATACAAGTATTTATACCCTCCATACACCTCATTTATACACTATCCATCCATCTCACATAGCCTCTATCCTCCATCTCTCCACCCTTCCTCCTCCCACCTCTAGTATGGGGGATCCGTTTGCAACATAGTCTTTGTTTACTACTCCACTTATTCCATCCACTCACATCCCTTACATATCATCCTTTTATTTCATGCATCCTTTATTCTCCATCTTCCCATCCTTCATTTTCCTAATACTAGTGTGAGGCATTTCACTCTTTTACCACGTAGTTCTTGAATCTCCATCCTTTCATCCCAAATTCCATATCCATCCATTCAATACTACCTATCCATCCATTACATTCATCTATTTCCTATCCAAGCCATCTCTATGTCTTCACCATTCTTTGGTTCTCCCTTGTCATTGGTCCTAATTCATCTTATCCTTCATCCATCTCCCATATTCAATTCTATCCAATTCATTTACCTTTTAATCCAATCCATTCATATTCCCCTCTATCTAATCTACTTATCTTCTAATTCAATCAATTTATATTCCGTTCTATCTAATCTACTTATCTTCCAATTCAATCCGCTCATCTTCCCTTCTATCTAATTCATTTATCTTCTAATCCAATCATGTTCTCTTCCAATTCCATTTTATCTAATTCCTCTTATCTTCCTTCCTATCTCATTCAATCTATTTCATCTTCCTTCCATCCTATTCAAATTTATTATCTTTCAAACTCATTCCATCCAAGTCAACCCACTCCTCTTCCATTCTATCCAATCTATTTTTCATCTATTCCAAATCTATTTCATCTTCCTTCCCTCCTATTCAAACCTCATATCTTCTTTCCTATCCAACACAATCAATTCATCTTTCTTGCATCCTAATTCAATCCATCTTACCCTCCAGTCTCATTTTATCCAATCATGTTCCTCCTTCACCATCTAATCACATGCTATTCTACTCATTCTAATACTATCAAACTGAGCTTCACCCCATCACACTAAGACTTTCCCAGACACCATTGTCACAAATGTTTTCATCAAATCAACAGACCGAATGAATTTCTTAGAATTTATTCCGTTCATGAGCAATTTCTAGCAAATTCCCATTTCAACATCCATCAATTTTTTTCCCATCAAGATGCATCCTTCCAGTGTCAGCTTACCAATCACTCATCATATCAATCTCATTCATGGAAATAAATTTTGGACTAAATGACTGCTTGGTCATGATGCCTTTTGTTGATTTTACCTTTGTGTTTTAGTAGACCCTACTCGCGATTGCCTTGATCTTCAATATCTTGGTGTATCTTGGATGGTGTATATTGGAATACGTGTCATTTGTAGAATAATCTTTTTATGGGTAATTTAGTGTATTCTTGTTGGTCATGCAGTTATGGTTATGTATTTCTCACTGGGGGCAGGGTCTCGTACACTTCCACCAGGTCCCTAATAAATACTTGGGTGTACTATGGCTTCCTCATGAGTATTACTGCATTAGCTCCACCATGATTGTCTATCTACATCTATGCTCCTAAATCTACCTTGTTTGTCTGAGATTCTAGTCCATGCAAAGGATCCATGTCACTTGTGTTTTCCAACACATTGTGTATACCTCATCTTGTGAAATCAAACTAGGGTGTGCTCTCTGATATTAACATAATACAATCCCAAAAATATCATGTCGTTAGGTTGAATTTGTTAGTTTCATTTATTCTTCTTGCAATCCGCATTATGAGGCTCCTCTTTATTTACTATTCCCCCATCCTAATAGGGGCATCATGTCCCCGATCTAGCCTAGGTCTACCCCNCCCCCCCCCCCAAGGAACCGTCTTGTGACACCTCTTAATTTATCCATTTTCTCTCTTCTTCCTCTTTTTCCTTTTTTCAAGAGAATTCCACAAAATTTATTTTTTCTATTATTTTCTCGAGGGGGCATCATCTCATCTCCCACCATAATTAATTTTCTCTCTAGGTCATCTTATTTTCTTTTTTGTTTGATGCGACATCATCTTCGACGCCGCATCAAAGAAGGGAAAAATGTAGATGTCTAAAAACATCCTTATCTTAATTTAATTAATATCCATGTAATGTTATAGTTCATTTTAATTAACTAATTATATTTGTTATATTCTTCTATCTATTTAACTACATTTATTTAATTAAATATGATTCACCTTCTATAGTATTTAAATTTAATTTAAATATTATCCCCCTTTAATGTATTAAATCTTATTTATATACATTTCTCCATTAAACCCCCTCTTAAATAAATCTCAATTTATTTATTCCCTCACATTTCTAGTATTCCTCTAAACCAAGATTAAATTCAAATCTAATTTGAATCATTAATCTAAGGCTAGCCTAAAGACATATTAATCCTACCTAAAAACGTACTCTATTCCTACCCTACCACCCATCACACTCATCCTAATAAAGCTATTTTCTAATTAATCCCACTTATTAGACTAAAAAGGTGATTCCTACACCTTTTTAGTGCTAATGATTTTCTCACACATGTGTGAGAAACCCATCCCAAGGAAGCCACCCAACTTCCAACTTAAATGTAGCCACCTTTTTGTCCCCCACTCCTTTCTCCAAAGTTTTCTCACACATGTGTGAGCAACCTTGAGTCACTCAAACCTTAAAGGCTTAAGTTTGAATTTTGTATGGCATGTCCTTTTTCCCTTGTGTCCTCTATGTGGCATCTATATGGATGCCACATGTGCTCCACCTCATCCAAGCCCTTCCCTTCCCTCCAAAAATCTATAAATAGAGGCTCTTTCCAAGAGCAAAGCATCCATTATATTTGCATGTTTATCATGTTATTTTCATTTTAGGATTTTTCTTAAGCATCTAGCATTTTCATTACAATATTAGTTCATTTCAAGTTTGAATCATCTAGATATTACATGTTAGGATAATGGAAATGAATCTTAACTTCTCTTGATCATGCATAACATTCTAGCTTAGTTTTTACATTTGCATCATCATCTTGGTGAAGGATTGAGACAAGTTCATCATACTTGTTATTGAGTTCTTTTTCATACTCATTAGTTTGCATTTTAATCATCATCCAATCATAGTGGGATTTAGTTTATTGTGTTGGTATAGCATACCCACATTCCTCTCTAAGATAAAATCAACAAGGCTTGGGTACACTTGTTTGACTCATTGCAGGTTATGATGGAAGCTTTGTTTTGATTATGTTTTTATATGTTAATGTGATTCATATGCTCTAACATTTGCATGTCTAAGCATGATCCCAACAGGTAGGTTTTTCAGCATACACATAATCCAGATTTAAGAAATTACATCAGTTTGATTAGCAACATGCAGGCTTACATTCTAGACATACTGGTCTAATTACAGATTAAATTCTGAGACTATCTACAATTCTAACCTTCATGAGGTTATCTATCTTCCCACTACCAAACTAGAGATCTAATGTATCAATATATAGACATTCACATCAGAAAAAAGTTGGTCAAGATCGATCACCTTCTCCAAGGTAGGAAATGTAATAGAAAATATAGTTTATGACCCAAATCATAAGGATCTCCCTCAAATAGATGAAACATGACAAGTGATCCAAAAGATGGATCAACCACAACCCCATGAACATAGAATGAAACACCAAGAAAGTTCACATTCCAAGAAAAATGTTCATTAGATTAGAAAACTCCATTCAGCTGTGAAACATGAAGAACAAATAGGTCCAGGAAAAAATCTTAGAAATCTCCATCTAAAAGAAGTAGATTGAGGTGCGAACTTAGATGACGAGAAAACACAATGTGAAGAACATACCACAAGGTACGCAACTGGAGATGAGCCAAATCAAAGGAATCCCACTAAAAATATAGAGACCAAAAAAAAAGAACAACTAAAAAATAGAAATATTTTTGGTTGATACAAGGTTCCCAAAGAACCCAAGATGATCATGTGTCAGACACCCAAGGTTATTAAAAAGTGAGCCTCTCACTTTACTGGGGCTAAACGAAAAACAATATTATTAACCTTAGGCTAGGAAATCCATGAAGAATATTTAACTAGTGTGTCCTTCCACTTGACAATATATTTTGTATACTACTTACCTCTTGTACTTCAACCAATTCTGCTATCCAAAATCTCTTCTATCTTAGCCATCTCCTTCTTAGGATACTATTTCTCAACATCTGATTCATCCCTATCAAAAAAACATTATTCTTGATACTGATACAAATCTACAACATTGAATATAGGTAATATCCCCATGTCATCAGGTAACTCAAACATAGAATGAAACACCAAGAAGGTTCACATTCCAAGGAAAAGTTTTTCTAGATCAAAAACTCCATTCAGTCGTAGAATGTGATGAACAAATAGGTCCAGGAAAAAATCCAATAAATCTCCATTAAGAAGAAATGGATCGAGGTGTGAACCTAGACGATGATCAAACACAATGTGAAGAACATGCCACGAGGTACACAACTTGAGATAAATCAAATCAAAGGAATGCCACTAAAAATACAGAGACAAGAAAATAGGAATAACAGGAAATTTAGAAATATTGTTTGTTGATGCAAGATTGCCAAAGAACCCAAGATGCTCCTACATCAAATTGCCTTTTGGAACAATATGCTCAAACTATAGCCATATTGATGCAACAAAAAGTCTTTCTCTATACCCTATCTTCTTCTAGGGTATCATATAGGCCACTACTCTAGCCTATGAGGCTTCTTTACTAACCCTAATCTCTCAAGGATTCTCTACACAAAATCCTTCTTCTTTCAACTTGTTAACATAAACTAGGAAATCAATTCAATCCATCTTAAGCTTCATGGTCATCTTCTTGCTCCTACACACCAAGTGATCCAATAAGGTAATCATTGTCTACAAATGGAGAGGAAGGTCCAAAATAAATAAATTGTATCCAACACAATGCCTAGCAACTTAGTTTCCATTGAAACCCTAAACTAGTTCAAGAACTTTCTCAAAACTCACTAACATAGGGCTACAAGCATTAGGCCTAATCAAGCACCTTTTTGCACATAACTTGAAAATTTTCTAATCAAGGTGAGAAACTAAGTCCATATACAAACACCCTTTTTGAAGACCTTTAAGATTTTCTAGGACTTACCTTCCCAAACTGTCCGTACAAAGGGTTCCTATTTACAAGCCTAAATTTAAGGGTTTTAACTCATACTGAGCATATCCATCAGAGTCTTCATTTTAACCATGAATAACTCACCATCAAAACTTCCCATTGGATTTGGGACTTCTCCATACACACATCCTCCTCTCCCCATGCTTTGACTGAATCAACCAATGCTTTCAATCACTCATATTGCCTATGCAATACACTATGATCCCTATCCATGCAACTTTTGCTCACCTAGGGCATCACCTCAAAATAGAAAATAAACTATCCAAATCCCAAAATTCTCCACCCATATAGTATAAGGAGTCACCTCACCCATTCCAAGAGCCTGTACAAGTTCCACGATGGAATAATGAGCTATGACCCCATTTGCAGAAACTGCATGATTCAAACCAACGACAGTGCAGAATTCAAACTTATTTACACAAGAAAGGAAATATGAACAAAAACAAAAAATAATCACATGTAGAATCAATAATTTACACAAAATATCTCATGCACCAATCAAAGTGCAGATTTCAATCCATTAAACACCAAGATGTATACAAAATGCTCAATTGTAACTGGTTTTTCAATTCTACAGTTCGTACACTATTTTTCCAAATTCATCCAACCTCATACACAGGTCAAGGGAGGCCTTATATAGTTGACCAAGACCCTAACTCAATGGTTTTAGACAGTTAGAAGCCAAATTTCTCGAAGATGTCTTAATTGCAAGAAATGTTGTCAATGTTGTCAATGACAAGATTGACAACTTTTACAACTTTTGGTTTCTTTCATACAACTTGGTCAACAACACTAGAAACTTAACCAAATGATTTTCTAGGATAAGTAAATCATCAAATAGGTATCCTAAACACTCTCTTGTCAAATTTGACCCTTAAATGTGTAAATGAAACTTTTTCCACAATATTTACACAACTTGACAAACTTGGAGAATACTTGCACCTAAGGTCACTGATGACCTAATGAGGCCTCTTGACCTATCAAAACATGCCTTAGGACCCATCTAGTCCTATTATTCCACTAGTGTCTTGGATAAGACCAATATAATCCAAAATAAAACTAGGAGCCTAGGGTATCAACTAGCCTTACCTAGGTGCTCCTGCACCATCCTCCCCCACAAAGGAATCTCATGTCACTCTTGTGGAAAAAATGTCTTCTGAGATGCCCACCTTCTTGAAATCTGTCTCTGCAACCCATATTGCCTCTGATTCTAGTTTATGCTTCCATTTGATGAGGTGTTCCATGTACACCTTTTTCCTTGTAGTCTTCTTAACCCTTGAATCTAGTACCTTATTTGCTTCCAACTATAGCTTGGGAGGTAATACAGTAGGTTCGACATCACTTACAACCTCTTGACTATTCTGATCTATCTCATCTTGTGGCCCTTTGAACTTGATCAAATCTTGCACATTAAAAATAGGAGATATACTTAAATTTGAAGGTAATTTGACCTTGTATGCATTAGCTCCATACTTGGCTAGGATCTTGTATGGTCCCACGCTCTTCATCTAAAGTTTAGTAGGCATACCCTTCTGCAACCTAGAGTTATTCAAATGAACCATCACATAATCACCTACCTCAAACTGAATATCTCTCCTTTTCTCATCTAATTTGGCCTTCAACTTTTGTGTACTATCTTGTATTGTCTTCTTAACTTGGTCTTGGATCTCCTTCATGGTTTGAGTGAAGTCCTTAGCATGAACACTCCTATACTCCATGCCTCAAAGGTATCTAAGACCACACACACCCCTTGGGTGCATCCCATATACAACTTCAAATGGGCTTCTCCCTATTGTTCTATTCTTACTATCATTATATTCATATTCTTCTTGGGGAATGACCATATCCCATGTCTTTCCATACTCTTTAGTTAGTAACCTCAACAAATTACCCAACACTCTATTTACCACCTTAGTTTGGCCATCAGTCTAGGGGTGGTAAGATGAACCAAATGACAAGTTGGTTCCCAATCTACTCCACAATTTTTTCCAAAAATGGCTCATGAACTTAACATCCCTATCTGACACAATACTTATGGGTAGTCCATGAATTCATACAATCTCCTTAAAGAATAAGTGTACAATGTTACTTGTATCATATGTAGTTCTACAAGGTATGAAATGACCCATCTTACTAAATCTGTCTACCACAACATAAATACTATCATGGCCATGCTTTGTCTTAGGTAACCCTACAATGAAATCCATGCTAACACACTCCCATGGTCTATTATGGATTGGAAAAAGTTGATATAGACCTGCATTTCTAGCTCCTCCTTTGGCTTTCATGCACACTACACATTGTTCAACATATTTAGTTACATCTCTCACCATCCTTGGCCAATGGTAAAACCTTTGAACTAACTCTAAGGTTTTGTTCACACCAAAATAACCACTCAAGCTTCCATTATACTTTTCTTGAATGATATTCTCTCTCATTCAGCCCTTAGGAACATACAATGGGTTCCCCTTAAACAACAATCCACTCTACAAGGTAAAATCAAAAAATTGACTATGGAAATGATTCTAAAAATTAGAGCATACCTTATAAGCTTCACCAAAATCCTCATCTTCTCTATAGAGGTCCTTGAAACTCTCTATCCCAATGTTATTCAATTAAACTTCCTAAATGGTTAGCAACCTCCTTCTCAAATCATCTACAACCTTGTTCAATTGTTCCTTCTTGTGCTTTATTTTGAATGTGAATGATTGTAAGTATTCCATCCATTTCAAGTGTCTATTACTAAGCTTCTCTTGAGTGTTTATATATCTCAAGGCCTGGTTATCAGTAAACACCACAAATTCTTTAGTCAATAAGTAATGTCTCCACTTCCTAAGAGACTGAACCGCAACATATAGTTCCAAATCATAAGAATAATATTTTTTTTTCTTCATTTAGCTTCTCACTGAAGAAGGCTACTAGCCTACCTTCTTGGCTTAACACACCCCCTACTGCCATCTCACTTGCATCACACTCCAAGTTGAATAGTTGATCAAAACTAGGGAGTCTAAGGATAGGTTGTGTTGCTACTTGCTTCTTCAACATTTCAAATGCTTTCTCTGCTATAGTTTTCCATCTGAACTTAGTCTTTAGACCACCCTTAATGGTTTCTAGAAATGGTGCACAAATACCACTGAAATCCCTTATAAATTTTCTATAAAACTAAGCTACCCATGGAATCTCTTGACTTCTATCCTTGTGGTTGGTGTGGGAAAATTTAGGATAGCCTCCACCTTACTTGGGTCAATTTTTAGTGACCCTTGGGATACAAAAAATCCCAAATATACAAGTTCTTTCTTGAAGAATTTACATTTCTCAAGATTTATGGACAAATTCTCTTCTTGCAATCTCCTAAGCACCATATCCACATGTTTCACATGCTCCTCTTCTATCCTACTAAATATAAGTATATCATCTAGATACACTACCACAAAGACCCCTGTGAAGTCCTTAAGCACTTCATTCATGAGCCTCATGAATGTGCTAGGGGCATTTGAGAGGCCAAATGGCATAAATATCCACTCATACAATCCATCCATAGTCTTAAAAGTTGTCTTACATTCATCCCCCTCTTTGATCCTAATCTGGTGGTATCCACTTTTTAAGTCTAACTTAGTGAAAAACTTTGCCCCCCAAGATAGTCCATCAAATCCTCTATCCTAGGAATTGGAAATTTGTACCTAATTATGATCTTATTAATTGCTCTAGAATCAGTACAAAGTCTCCACTTACCATTTTTTTAATTCTAAGACCACTAGTATGACACATGGGCTGATGCTCTTCTTGATTAGCCCTTGATCTAATAGCTCCTACAATTGTCTAGCCACCTCTAAGTTCTGATCAAGATTAATCTTTTATGCTTCCTTATTGGGAAATGATGCACTAGGTACAAAGTCAATTTTATGACTTATGACTCTCTTTGGAGGTAAAGTTGCAGGATTCCCATCACTAACTATGTCTTTATACTTCTCAAGGAATTCTTTGATTTCCAATGCAAATGTCTCTTGTTTAGGTTTCTCTACTTCCTTACACTTGAGTAAAATGGCATAGCCTTCACTCCCTTCATCTCTAAGGTCATTTAGGAACTCCTTCCTACTGCTCAACATGATACTAGGTGTCTTGGATTGTGTTTCATCTGCCTCCAAAAGAGACTGGATTTTGAAAGTCCTTCCATATTTCTTGAAGGATATGGAATTCTCCTTTCCATCATACACTACCCCTATGTCATATTTACAAGGCCTTCCTAATAGTAGATGACATGCATCCATTGGCAAGATATCACAAAGAAACTTATCTTTGTAGCCTCTTATAGAAAAATCAACCCAAGTTTGCTCATTTTCCAACACATTTTGGCCCTTGTTCAACCATGTCACCTTATAAGGATTGACATGAGGTATCTTTGTCAACTTGAGTTTATTAACAGATTCCTTTGATATTATTTTGTTTGTGGATCATGAATCCACTATTACTTTGCAAACATTTCCAAGGATTTTATATCTGATCCTAAACAGTGCTCTTCTATGCTTGGGTTCATCCTTTACTAGTTTCCTAATCAGAACCCTTCTGAACATCAAGTTCTCTCCCATCTCTAATTCAATGTGATCAACCTCTAGAGTATTAACAATTATTGTGTCCTCTTGAGCATATGCTATCCCTTTTCCATTGTTTCAAGAAGTGGGCTTATCCAGACACCTATAAGTAGGATGACCCAATTGCCCACAATTATAACACTTCATACTTGCAAAGTATGGGTTACTTATGTTTGAATCCCTTCCTCTAATAGAGCCTCCTTGAGTACCTCTTCCTCTGGTATAACCCCCTCTTAAATTTATTTCATTACCATGCTCTGTCAGCTTGGAATCTCCTTGATTCCTTTGCTCATTACCCCTGCCTTCATAACCACCTCTGTGACCACCTTGGTCTCTTCCTCTGCCTTGTCCTCTAAGATTAGAATATCATTTCTTCTTGTTCCTCTCTTCCAGCTTAAGAGCTAGTTGATGGCACTTCTAAATAGTGGTTGGATTCCACAAGCTTATCTCCTCTTGGATGTTCCATTTTAAACCACCCAAGAATCTGACTAACTTGATAGATTCCTCTTCTTGAATCTTGGACCTAAGGCATAACTTTTGAAATTCCTCTATATAAGAGGCCACATCCAAGTCCATTTGTTTTAATCCTTGTCTTTTCCTTTGAATTTGAATTTCATATTCCTTGGGTAGATAGTTCTCCTTCACCTTGGTCACCAAGGATTTCCAATTAGTAATAGCTTGTTTACCGATCCTAACCCTCTCATCTTGTATATATTTCCACCATGTCAATGTTGATCCTCTGAGCCTTGACTTTGCAACTTTAATTTTTTGTTCCTCATTGACACCTTCACATTCAAAGTGGTCATCCATCCCCTAAATCCACTCTATTACTATTTCTATATCCATCTTTCAACTAAATAGTGGTATTCCTTCAAATGCTTTTCCTCCTAGTGCTTTTATGGCTTTCAAGAAGGGTTCTTCATTCAAGACAGTGTCTAGTTCAGGGATGATATCTTCCTCAGCAATATTTTTACCTCTGTCACTACTTTCAACTTCTTTTCCTTTTTCTTTGGCATCAAATACTTCTTTTAGCTTGATTCTCATATCTTCTAGGGCCTCTTCAAGGAGTCTATTCTTCTCCTTTTTCTCACCCATATCATTAGCTAGCTCTACATTAGTCACCATACTGATCTCCCCTACTGATTCACCAGTATTTAGAGACATACACCAACTCCCAAATCTTTAACTAGCTCTGATAACAATCTGATGTAACAAAAAGTCTTATCCTATACCCTGTCTTCTTCTAGGGTATCCTATAGGCCACTACTCTAGCCTATTATGGTTCTTGACTAACCCTAATCTCGCAAGGATTCTCTACACAAAATCCTTCTTCTTTCAACTTGTTAACATAAACTAAGAAATCAATTCAATCCATCTCAAGCTTCACTGTCATCTTCTTTCTCCTACACACCAAGTGATCCAATAAGGTAATCACTATCTACTAATGGAGAGGAAGGTCCAAAATAAATAAATTGTATCCAACTAAATGCCTAGAAACTTAGTTTCCATTAAAAACCTAAACAAGTTCAAGAACTTTCTCAAAACTCACTAAAATAGGGCTACAAGCATTAGGCCTAATCAAGCACCTTTTGCACATAACTTGAAAATTTTATAAACAAGGTGAGAAAATAAGTCCATATCCAGACACCCTTTTTGAAGACCTTTAATATTTTCTAGGTCTTACCTTCCCAAACTATTCGTACAGAGGGTTCCTACTTACAAGCCTAAATTTAAGGGTTTCAACTAATACTGAGCATAGCCATCAGAGTCTTCATTTTCACCATGAAGAACTCACCATCAGAACTTTCCATTGGATTTGGGACTTCTCCATACACACATCCTCCTCTCCCCATTCTTTTATTATAGAAACCAATGCATTCAATCACTCATATTTCCTATGCAATGCACTGTGATCCCTAGCCATGCAACTCTGGCTTGCCTATGGAATCACCTCAAAAATAGAAAACAAGATATCTATGGCCCAAATGTATCCACCCATATAGTACAAGGATTAAACTCACCCATTCTAAGAGCTCGTACAAGTGCCACGGTGGAATGATGAGATATGACCCCATTTGCAGAAACTGCCTGGTTCAGACCAGCGACAGTGCAGAAATCAAACTTATTTACACAAGAAAGGAAATATGAACAAAAACAAAAATTAATCACATGTAGAATCAATAATTTGCACAAACTATCTCATTTACCAATCAAATTGTAGACTTCAATCCATTAAACACCAAGATGTATATAAAATGCTCAACTGTAACTAGTTTTTCAATTCTACATTCCGTACACTATTTTTCCAAATTCATCCAACCTCATACACAGGTCGAGGGAGGCCTTATATATTTGACCAGGACCCTAACTCAATGGTTTCAGATAGTTAGAAACCCAATTTCTCAAAGATGTCTTAATTGAAATAAATTTTATCAATGTTGTCAATGACAACATTGACAACTTTTACAACTTTTGGTTTCTTGCTAAGACCACTTGGTGCAGGAGCACACCTAGGCTAACCTCCAAGTTGTTTTCATTTTTGCTTGTACTTGACATTGACCAAGTCAAGATAGGATAGTTTTCTTTTGGACCTTATAAGGTCATTTCTATGTAGGTTAAGTGAGTTAGCCATTAGGACTAAGGTCACAATAATAGCCATTGTTAGTATTTTTTCAATTTATTAGGCTTAGTTGCTAAATGTGGGATTGGAGTCATGAATGTGTCCTAAACTCTTAAATGTGGACATAGAAATGCTTTGAGGCCTTTAATGATCTTGGCTCCTCTAATTGAAGAGGTTAGAGGTCCTAAAATGTAGGGAGAAGGCATAATAGAGAAGATGCCAAAAGTTGCTAAATTGTTGTCATGACAACATTTGCAATAATTGCAAATGTTACATGCAACATTGGTTACATTAGATTCTCCTTGAAACTAGGAGTGGGGAATTGACCAAAAAGGCCTAGAATGAAGGAAGAAGGCATCTAATGCAGAAAAGGACTTGAATCAAGAAGTTAGTCATTCATTGTAACAAGTGTGAAGTTGAATAGAGCTCTGTAATTCTAGTTTTCTAAGAATCCCGAGCATTTTCTATGTAATAGTCACATTTTATAGATTGAGAGCTTGAATCTAATCATTGTTTTGCATGCATAAGATACTTAGAGGAACTTTTAATTCAGTGAGTTAGTTGATTGGAGGTATTATATAGTCGTAGCTAAATTATTTTGTAACTAGAGAGTTCACTGCTCCTGTCCTGACCAGATAGTCAAGTCATGGCTCCCCATTGAAATCTAAACCTGAGAAACACCTAAGGGTAGATAGAAATGTTAGGGGATTCATTGGTGTACATATGTGTAGAGTTAGGAGTCTTAGAGAGTCGAGCTATTATTTTTAGATCCAAGCCCTAGGCGAGCATGCACTGTCCAGTTAGTGGTTTGGAAGTGAAACAACGAGCATTCATGTGCAGGGAAAGAAAGAAATGCATGGTCCAAGTACATTTCCAGTTAGTGTTTAGTGTTATCTTGACATGCTAGGAGGGTCGAGTCCATACCAATCAGTGAAGTCAAGTTTTGAGAAATTTTTGCATGGTGTTGCAAACTGTCCTAGAATTTAGGCCTATTAGCCCTATTGGTCCTAGTTTGTAGGAACCCCATGTACAGATGACTTAGGGGTTTAAGACTTACAAAATACTTTGTAAAAAGATAAAGGGTATCTGGATATGGTCTTATAATTTGAACTTCTTTGGAAAAGTTTTGAAAGAAGTGAGAAAAACACATTGTCAAGGGCTATAAGCAAGTAAGCCAAATTAGGCCTTTTGAAGACAAAAACATAGAATCGACTAAAAATGGATATGAGAACCATCAAGATGGATTCAATTCTGATCAAATGCAATGTATACATGGTGATGGACACCCCTGCAAGTGATTCATGAGTGTTAGAGTGGAAATTGACACTTAGACACTTCTAAGTGTAAGTAGGAGAAGTGAAATAAGTGAAGTAACTACTAGGGTGTTAGTCTTTCAAAGGTGAAGCACAAAGTGTAACTGCTCTTTCCCCTTTTTAAAAAGCAAGTCAATTTTTTCTTTTGTTTAATTAATTCGAAAATGGAAATAGTAAATAAGGGTTTTATTTTTTTATTATTTTTAAACTTCTGGGTGATTTTATTCACCAGACTGTACTTTTCCAGTGAGTACACATTTTTGAAAAGATTTAATTTTTCAAGAGATTCTTCAAGAAGGAAAAATATTTATTTTTCCCCTATAGTTAGGACTATAGGCAAGATTTAATTTTTCAATTCCTAGGAGATTAATGAGAGATCTATTTACAAAATTTTGACAACATAAATGTACTATGCTAAGAAATACATAATCATGAAAATGATAGATCCAAACTTCTAATAAACACCTGAAAACATCAAAACCATTATAAACCATAAATTTAATTTTCTCTATAGTTTAAACTATACCAAGGATTAATTTTTCATTTTCTAAAAGATCTAGAGGGAATTTCTTACTGAAATTTTGACAGCATAACCCTACGATGCTAAGAATACATAGAATAAAAGAAATTTAGAACTAGGGTTTTTATAAACATCCAAAAATGTATAAACAACAATAAGCCATTTAAAAGTGAAAATAACAACCATGCACTAAAACAACATAGAAAACCTTAGATCTACAAAATTGAAACCACACAGGGAAAATGAAACCTACCTTGATTGTGATGCTAGAAATGGAGGAATGTGGCTTGGAAGAAGGAAGAAAATATGAAACCCTTCAAGAAAAATTCAACCACAGATCTAGAAACTATGAAGATCTGAGCACACACACACAAGAAAGAAATATCCTGAAAACCTCAAAGCAACAAGAAACCACAACAATCCACAATCCTTCAAAAATCTCAAATCACCAAGAGCTCTCCAAATCCAAAAACCTATTATGAGAGAATGAATGACCAATTCCCCCTAAAGAGATTCAAATTCCCCTAATCATGAAAAGCTTGATGACAACTCCCCAGTTAATCCCTAAAATTACTCAACTTAAAATTGCAAGTAAATCCAAATTAAATAAATAAAATACTCTTTATTGCCACAACTCAACTTTGACTCCTAATTTCAAGTTAAGATATTTGAATTTGAAATTACTTTTTCAACACATTCATGCACATGTAATTAAT
>MU227543.1:669266-684095 GCA_018584345.1 Thuja plicata
ATAGGTAGTGTAGAGTAGGAATAGAGTAGGTTGCTAGGTAGGTTTAGTAGCTATTATTAATTTAATCCAAATTAAATTTGAATTAATTGGGTTTAGAAGAATATTAAGATTGTGAGGGAATAAATAATTTAAAATTTATTTAAAAGGGGAATTTATGAAGGGTGATGCATTAATAAAATTAATACATTAGCAAGAGTAGTATTTAAATTAAATTTAAATACTTAAAGGAAGTGAATCATGTTTAATTAAATAAATTTAATTAAATAGATAGAAGAATATAACAGATATAATTAATTAAAATTAATTATAGTGCTATGGGAATATTAATTAAATTAATATAAGGACGATTTTGGATGTCTACACTCCCAAAGTCTCGACATCCCCTTAGGATTACTAAATCATGATTAATAATAATTAATTTTAATTAATCAAACATCTTAATTAGAATTATTAGTAAATCACATTAAAATATTAACCATAATTCATAATTAATATATTAATTTAAAATTAATATTGTACAAATATATATTAATTTAAATCAATAATTAATCTATAAAATCACAACTAATATCTAACATGATAAACTAAAACTAATAATAACATGTACTAATCAAAACAATTTTAAATCACACAATAATCATATAACTAAGTTTCCTTTTTTTTAATATTTATTAATATTAAAATAACATTAAATTAATTTAAATCTAAACATTTTAAAATAAACTAAAATAAAACAAAGTTTATTTTCCAATAACAAAAGTTTGTTTTTAAACAAACTTTGTTGCACGATAAGTTGGGGGGGGGGGCTACGCAGGTTCCCTCCCCCCTTGCGCCACGCGCAATCCTTTTAAAGGACTGTGGGGGGGACCACCGTCACCCTCCACCATGCGCTTAGATCTGCGCATGTAAGGTAAGGTAAGGGGGGGTTGGTGGGGATGGGGTCCCACCACCCCTTCCTTCATTAAATTTTTTTTTTATAATTTTTTTTTAAAATAAAAATTTATAACTGCGCTTTCCCCTTTTTAAAAAGAAAGTCAATTTAATTTTTTTTTATTTAATTAATCTGAAAACGGAAATAGTAAATAAGGGTTTTATTTTTTTATTTTTTTTAAACTTCTAGGTGATTTTATTCACCAGACTGTACTTTTCCAATGAGTACACATTTTTTAAAAGATTTAATTTTTCAAGAGATTCTTAAAGAAGGAAAAATATTTATTTTTCCCCTATAGTTAGGACTATAGGCAAGATTTAATTTTTCAATTCCTAGGAGATTAATGAGAGATCTATTTACGAAATTTTGACAGCAAAACTATACTATGCTAAGAAATACATAATCATGAAAATGATAGATCCAAGCTTCTAATAAACGCTCAAAAACATCGAAACCATTATAAACCATAAATTTAATTTTCTCTATAGTTTAAACTATACCAAGGATTAATTTTTCATTTTCTCAAAGATCTAGAGGGAATTTCTTCCTAAAATTTTGACAGCATAACCCTACGATGCTAAGAATACATAGAATGAAAGAAATTCAGATCTAGGGTTTTTATCAACACTCAAAAATGTATAAACAACAATAATCCATTTAAAAGCCAAAATAACAACCATGCACTTAAACAACATGGAAAACCTCAGATCTATAAAATTGAAACCACACATGGCAAATGAAACCTACCTTGATTCCAATGCTAGAAACAGAGGAATGTGGCTTGGAAGAAGGAAGCAAATCTGAAACCCTTCAAGCACAATTCAACCATAGATCTGGCAACTATGAAGATCCGAGCACACACACACAAGCAAGAAAACTCCTGAAATCCTCAAAGCAACAAGAAACCACAACAATCCACAATCCTTCAAAAATCTCAAATCACCAAGAGCTCTCCAAATCCAAAAACCTATTGTGAGAGAATGAATGACCAATTCCCCCTAAAGAAATTCAAATTCCCCTAATCATGCAAAGCTTGATGACAACTCCCCAGTCAATCCCTAAAATTACTCAACTTAAAATTGAAAGCAAATCCAAATTAAATAAATAAAATACTCTTTATTGCCACAACTCAACTTTGACTCCTAATTTCAAGTTAAGATATTTGAATTTGAAAGTACTTTTTTAACACATTCATGCACATGTAATTAATAAAATATTAAATTAAATAGATTAAATATTTATGTCACAATATTGCATGCAACCAACTATTTAATTAATCATATAAGCACATTTACTATAGTTTTCAATTAAATATTTAATTAAATCAAAATATTTAAATATTTCAATTTAATTAATTATTTCAAATAAACCTAGGATATAATTAAATAATTAATTCAACTATAATCCATTAAATCATAGAATATGGAAAATCACTCAATAATCCAAAAATCACTTGAAAGGAAACACATGCAAAACACATAAATACTCAGGAGAGAGGGTATTCAAATTCCTGTCACCTAGACAGATCTGAATAGGGTAGTCATACTGAAACTCATCCAACATTAGGATGATTTAGGCTTAGGTTAGGGTTTTGGATATGTATGTTACCTCCCCTCTTTACCATTGAGATGAATATTTATGGGCACGCGCACTCCTGCCAATTCAGGGAAGACGATGCCCTATACCTACAATCATGTCATCAAAGAACACGCATGTGTACATACATAATATAATATCTCAAACAATGATAGGGATCGGTCAAACATTTGGATCTCGCCGAAGCAAGTAACTATGTCTCCGTTCTCTACTAAAATAACATGCAAACATATACATAAACATGATAACCATACACATGCAAGTATGGGGTAAGTACAACATAATCAAAACATAAATCATCACATCATGATAATATCCACAATATCATAATTAATAATCACCATCAACTGAAAGAATAATAGCTCTCATGAAAGTAGCCTAAAATAATTTTTCTAATCAATTGAAACCAATGCCTAAAAGAGTACGACATCAGAAACTACAAAGAAAAACATGAGTGGGTATTACATCCACCCCCCTAGGATTAGGCTTACTCCTGGAAGCCCAAAAAAAATAGGGATACAACTCCCATAAACATGAAGCATCCTAATGAGTCACATAAGACTCAGTGTGTAGATCCTATAGGACCTTTTACTGCTCTCTGGTTCGAACTCTGAGGATCATTCCCCGCCATAGGAAACTGAAACCTAGCTGCAAGTCCTCTATCTGCAGACTCAATCATAGGAGGACGATACACTGGAGGATGATAATCCAAGGCTGAATAAACTCCATGAGATCTATCGACATTCCCAACTGTAGGTTCAGAAGTTGCAGGTCTCTATCCAGAAAACTGAGAAGCACGATGTGGAAAATTCACTACGATATGCCCAAACTATCCACATGTGAAGCAAGCTCCTCCAATACCACCTCCTCTAAAAGAAGGTGCTCTAGACTGCTAAACACTTCCCCTACTAACATCCTGATACACACTCTGTGCTGGCTAAACTATCTGATTGTGCTTGTTAGCATAAAAATGCCTGATGTGCTGACGGTTATGAAATTTCCTATATGAAGAATGACCACTACGACCCTAAGAGAGTTTCTTACTCTATTGGTTCACAAGATCATGTTCAACCAACACAACCTTATAAACTACATCCCTAAAATCTTGGGATTGGAAGGCTTGAACTCCTCCATCAATGAGGTCATTAAGCTCTCTGACAAGGTGTTGAATCTTCACAACCTGATCCTGATCAAGGCTCCTAGCAATGACTCTAGACTCAACACACTCCATATCTGAAGCAACCAAAGGAACCAAACAACTCAGAACTAAAACCAAAACCAAATAGCATCAAAAGAAATCAAATAGTCACAAAGCAATGGTTTTAAATACATCAAAGTTTTATGTGTATGTTTAAGTTTAAGTTTCAAGTTTCAAGTTTAAGCTAGACACAACCTAATGAGAGTACACTTCCCAAAGTTCCCAATGTAGAAACTAGTACTCTGATACCAGATGTAACTCCCCACCAGGGAACCCAAGAGAGATTAACCTAGAACATGATACTATGTGTGCTAAATAATTATCTTTTAAAGTTAACATAAAGAAACATACATTCATGTGGAAGAAATTATCATTTATACACATGTCTTACACTCACATGGATTACATGACTCAAGGGTTCCATGTCGTTGAATTACTTAAAGAAAATCACAACTAACAATATAACAAAAGATTCCATCTGATTAAACATAACAAATACAACTTACATAACCATAGCTACATCCTCATGGATAACCATGAAACCACCATAACACACATCCACTGCACATGTCCCAGGGTATGTGGTAATCACTCTAATCTTCTTATTTACAATTTCTAGATTAGGTATCACATGCGATACTCTAATACAAGATTTAAAATAATGAAATTACATAACAAATGATGAAGAAACATAAAGAGCTCATCGGTAAGAATCATCAAGCACTTGGTACAAGGACATCAAATCTCAATGGGTAAAGAATCACTACCACCCATCCGTGTGGAACCACAAAGGTCCACCCCACCATGCTGAGGAGATAACAATAGACCCCACTCGGATATCCAAAACTAATAAGGAATAACCACTAAGAAAGGGATCCTGATAGCTCTCTAATCCAGTGTACTAATCATCACAAAAAGCTAAGACTCACTAATCCAAAGGTAACTGAAAACATAGGAAATCTAGCATGTGTAAAGGAAGGTGTCATCATGTGCGTCTAACCCTTAATTTCTGCCCTGATAATCCCAATGGATTCTGGCACCTAAGTGACCGTACACGGAGCCAACGACCTCTCAAACTGCCAAGGCCACTATCTATGCCAGAACCCACACCTCGTAAGGGGGAAAGCACTATCTCAACCTCCATCTCAATATGTACTAGCACTAAAGCATGCGTGAGGAGAATCATATCTTATTAGTTCATTTTAATCTCTCAGTATTGATGAAGGGCGCTCCCCTTAATACCACAAACACATAACAGAAACAGAGAAACAACAACAATTTGCAAGAACAGAAAGTGGACTTCTTATTATCTCCACAAATGCAAAATTACAAAATTTCATAATTACAATATGCAAAGCCACATGGGTATTCCCCTTACAATATTCTGTAGGACAAAGCCTCGAATTATTACCCAGATCTACCCAGAACTGTCCTGGACTGCCTAAGACAACACTACGGGCCTTCTTTATATAGGCAATTTCCACCGCCCGAGAAGGTTCTAGAAATTTAGCCCTTAGGGCCGACCAAACTTAGAATTATTTTATTTTTCAATTTAGTACATCAAAGTCGACTCAAAATAACTTTTGAAACCCGAACAAAAATTTTGAAGGAAAATTATTTTCTGCTATTTCAGGTGGCCCAACTTCTGGAGACCATAAGTCATCACCAGTTGACCTGATTGACTATTATAACCCCATTTTGGAAATGCCATGAAGTGATCTACAATGCCTTAGTCAAGCAAGCTTCATTTGGCCCAAGTTTTGACCTCATCCGGAGCCTCTAAAGCCTTCAAAACTAAGCTCAAAGTTTCTGTACCCTGTTTTCAATACCAAAAATTTTCAATATCTTCAAAACTAGACCTGATCTAGCCATGAAACTTTACTGGCATGCTGATATGACTAAGATGAACCTCCACATGAAAAATCAGAACATTCTGAGATCGTATGACCAACTTACTAAAAATAGCAAGTTTCCATAAATAGCAGCTCTGCACAAGGTAGCCTTTATTGAAAAGAAAACAGAAATATTTTTGGGTGATGCAAGATTTCCCTTACACCCAGGATGCTCCTGCATCAAGTATGTCCTTAGTTATCAATTATTAAGAAACTCTACAATAAGCAATCCATTAGTCACTTACGGACACGAAACTTATTGCAAGCCACCCCCTGCTACACATCTAGGTAACCTACCCTAGGCTCAATGATCCTAACAGATCTAGCATAGTTCACAACCCTAGTGTACCCCAAATCCAGTATCCATACAAATAGGAATGGTCACATGGGTACACAAAAAAATAACAAGATCGATAGGGTTAACATGGTCAGTTTAGGGTAATAACAGATAACACACACACCATAAAATAGCAAAAATGATAAACGCTTCCCCTGGCCTCTATATACATCCTAGGTCATCTAATGCCCCTAAGTAGCACACATAAGTAAAAGAGATCCATAATGATGCATAGAAACAAAAACGTCTTAAAAGACTGAAAAATGAACTTTAAGCATGTAATCATTCATAGATAGTGAGAACATAAACCCCATTTAGACAATCACTTAATCTGAGATAACTAAGATCATTTGCATTAACTTCATTTAAAAACTACCTTTAGTGATTAAATAAACTAATCAAAGTATTCATTAATTATATCAAATTAATCGTCTACTCCCAAAGTCTCGACATCCCCTTAGGATTACTAAATCAAGATTAATAATAATTAATTTTAATTAATCAAACATCTTAATTAGAATTATTAGTAAATCACATTAAAATATTAACCATAATTCATAATTAATATATTAAATTAAATTTAATATTGTACAAATATATATTAATTTAAATCAATAATTAATGTATAAAATCACAACTAATATATCACATGATAAACTAAAACTAATAATAACATGTATTAATCAAAACAATTTTAAATCACATAATAATCATATAACTAAGTTTCCTTTTTTTATTTATTAATATTAAAATAACATTAAATTAATTTAAATCTAAACATTTTAAAATAATTTTCAACTTTATTTCTGGATTTGATTGTGTGTAGTTTTTAGCATCAACGTTTCGGACCACACTCCATGATCCATCATCAGGATAAGAGCAAAGAGAATTTTTACATTCCTTCATTCTCTTTGCTCTTATCCTGATGATGGATCATGGAGTGTGATCCAAAACGTTGATGCTAAAAACTACACACAATCAAATCCAGAAATCAAGTTGAAAATTCTTATGGATTGTGGAAATCTGATCGATTTAATTTTAAAATAAACTAAAATAAAACAAAGTTTATTTTTAAATAACAAAATTTTGTTTTTAAACAAACTTTGTTGCACGATAAGTGGGGGGGGCACGCGGGTTCCCTCCCCCCTTGCGCCATGCGCAGTCCTTTTGAAGGACTGTGGGAAGGGGGGAGGGGGGGGCACCATCACCCTCCCCCATGCGCTTAGATCTGCGCATGTAAGGTAAGGTAAGGGGGGTTAGTGGGGATGGGGTCCCACCACGCCTTCCTTCAATAAATATTTTTTTTTTTAAAAGAAAATTTATAACTGCGCTTTCTCCTTTTTTAAATGCATGTCAATTTGTTTTTTTTTATTTAATTAATTTGAAAACGGAAATAGTAAATAAGGGTTTTATTTTTTTATTTTTTTTAAACTTCTGGGTGATTTTATTCACCAGACTGTACTTTTCTAGTGAGTACACATTTTTGAAAAGATTTAATTTTTCAAGAGATTCTTAAAGAAGGAAAAATATTTATTTTTCCCCTATAGTTAGGACTATAGGCAAGATTTAATTTTTCAATTCCTAGGAGATTAATGAGAGATTTATTTATGAAATTTTGACAGCATAACTGTACTATGCTAAGAAATACATAATCATGAAAATAATAGATCCAAGCTTCTAATAAACGCCTGAAAACATTGAAACCATTATAAACCATAAATTTAATTTTCTCTATAGTTTAATCTATACTAAGGATTAATATTTTTTTCTAAAAGATCTAGAGGGAATTTCTTCCCAAAATTTTGACAGCATAACCCTACGATGCTAAGAATATATAAAATGAAAGAAATTCAGATCTATGGTTTTTATAAACACCCAAAAATGTATAAACAACAATAAGCCGTTTAAAAGCCAAAAAAACAACCATGCACTAAAACAACATAGAAAATCTCAGATCTACAAAATTGAAACCACACATGGAAAATGAAACCTACCTCGATTCCAATGCTAGAAACGGAGGAATGTGGCTTGGAAAAAGGAAGCAAATCTGAAACCCTTCAAGCATAATTCAACCACAAATCTGGCAACTATGAAGATCCGAGCACACACACAAGAAAGAAAAATCTTGAAACCCTCAAAGCAACAAGAAACCACAACAATCCACAATCCTTCAAAAATCTTAAATCACCAAGAGCTCTTCAAATCTAAAAACTTTTTATGAGAGAATGAATGACCAATTCCCCCTAAAGAGATTCAAATTCCCCTAATCATGCAAAGCTTGATGACAACTCCCCAATCAATCCCTAAAATTACTCAACTTGAAATTGAATTTAAATCCAAATTAAATAAATAAAATACTCTTTGTTGCCACAACTCAACTTTGACTCCTAATTTCAAGTTAAGATATTTGAATTTGAAATTACTTTTTCAACACATTCATGCACATGTAATTAATAAAATATTAAATTAAATAGATTAAATATTTATGTCACAATATTACATGCAACCAAATATTTAATTATTTAATTAATCATATAAGCACATTTACTATAGTTTTCAATTAAATATTTAATTAAATCAAAATATTTAAATATTTCAATTTAATTAATTATTTCAAATAAACTTAGGATATAATTAAATAATTAATTCAACTATAATTCATTAAATCATAGAATATGGAAAATCACTCAATAATCCAAAAATACCTGAAAGCAAACATATGCAAAACACATACATACTCAGGAGAGAGGGTATTCAAATTCCTGTTACCTAGATGAATCTGAATTGGGTAGTCATACTGAAATTCATCCAACATTAGGATGATTTTGGCTTAGGTTAGGGTTTTGGATCTGTATGTTACCTCCCCTCTTTACCATTGAGATGAATATTTATGGGCACGGTCACTCCTACCAATTCATGGAAGATGATTCCCTGTACCTGCAATCCTGTCATCAAAGAACACACATGTACATACATAATATAATATGACAAACAATGATAGGGATCGGTCAAATGTGTGGATCTCACCGAAGCAAGTAACTACGTCTCCATCCTCTACCACAACAACATGCAAATAGATACATAAACATGATAACCATACACATGCAAGTATGGGGTAAGTACAACATAATCAAAGCATAAATCATCACATCATGATAATATCCACAACATCATAATTAATAATCACCATCAACTAAAAGAATAATAGCTCTCATGAAAGTAGCCTAAATGAATTCAACCAATCAACTGAAACCAATGCCTAAAAGAGTACAACATCACAAACAACAAAGCAAAACATGAGTGGGCATTACACAAAGTGGAGACTCTTAGAGAAGAGTAGGATTAGGACTTAGTCAATAATATAAACCTAATAAGGACCTAGAGGAGATTAGGATCCTTGAAGAAGATAAATAAGATCTTCTTAGGAGATTGTGCTAGCAAGCCATTTGGAACACTTACATCATATTGGTATCAGAGCTTGATTAAAGATCAGGCTTGTGGTGGATGTTTCAGCCTACTGAATCAGTGGGAGAGAATACAATTGGAAGTTCAGAGAAAGGTAAAACTATGGTGACTAACGCTGAGTTAGCCAAAAAGGTAGAAGATCAAGAAGAAGACAACAAGTTGTTAAGAGAAATGTTTGTCTCAAATGGAGAAGCTCTTGGGAGAAGTCCAAGAAAAATCTGAGAAGATGAAGGATAAGATAGATTAGAAAGAAAAAGAAGAAGCAAGGGAGAAAGGAGTGGATCTAGAAGAGGAAGCTCCAACCCCTGACCCTGTTAGTGACCAAGAACCCTTCTTAAAGGCATTGAAGGCTTTAAGTGGTAAAGCTTTGGAGGGTTTGCCACTATTTAGTGGACAAATGGATCCAGATTCAGTAGTGAATTGGATAGACAGCATAGAGAACCATTTTTAATGTGATGGTATCATAGAGGCCCAAAAAGTAAATGTGGCCAAGTCAAGATTGAGAGGTTCAGCTCTCACATGGTGGAAGTTTGTTCAAACTGAAAGAGAGAAAGAAGGAAAGATTCTTATAGCCACATGGAAGGGCATGGTGACTAAGATGAAGTAAACCTATTTTCCTGATGATTATGAAGTGCAACTACATAGGAGGAGACAATATCTTAGACAAAAAGACTTGGATGTCCAAGACTACACCGAAGAGTTCCAAAAATGAAGCTTAAGATCACAAGTGGTTGAAGATGAAAGCATCAAGCTACCTAGGTATTTGAATGGACTCAAATGGTCTATTCAATAATACATGAGTCTTGTGAACTTCAAAACCATCTGCCAATGCTATAAAATGGCCTTGAATATAGAGGAGAAAGGCAAAAGGAAACAAGAAAAAAGTTCTAAAGGAAGAGGTAGAGGAAGAGATAGTAGAGGACAAAGAGGTGGCTCTGGTGGAAGGAGTTCCAAATTAAGGACAGAAGGAGAAGTCAAATACAATGAGCATAAATAATCAAGTTCTAGTAGAGGTGGTAGAGGAAGGAACTCCAATTTAAGAGGTAGAAGTGGTGGACAACAAAGAGGCAATTACTTTGCCAATATGAAATGTTACCATTGTAACCAAATGGGACACCCTACCTATAGGTGTCCAGAGAAAAACACACTATCAAGGGCTATAAGGAAGTAAGCCAAATTAGGCCTTTTGAAGACAAAAAGTTAGAATCGACTAAAAATGGATATGAGAACCATCAAGATGGATTCAATTGTGATCAAATGAAATTTCTACATGGTGATGGACACTCCTGCAAGTGATTCATGAGTGTTAGAGTGTAAATTGGCACTTAGACACTTTTAAGTGTAAGTAGAAGAAGTGAAAGAAGTGAAGTAACTACTAGGGTGTTAGTCTTTCAAACGTGAAGCATAAAGTGTAGACTCTTAGAGAAGATTAAGATTAGGAATTAGTTAATAATCTAAGCCTAATAAGGACCTAGAGGAGATTAGGATCCTTGAAGAAGATAAAGAAGATCTTCTTAGGAGATTGTGCAAGCAAGCCATTTGGAATACTTACATGACCACTACAAGCCAAATTCAAACTAGGAGCCTAGGGTATCAACTAGCCTTACCTAGGTGCTCCTGCACCACATTTGCTCAAACTATTCAAACTATAACCACTCATCATCATATGATGCAATATGAAAGATCCTTAGCCTATTAGTTCTTTTGGCATCAAGGACAATATGCAGAGGAGAAACACATAGCAGTTCTAGGTCAATTAGCATGGCCAAAAGGAAAGAGAGTATTGTACTACTATCAATTTGGGTTTGTTTTTTAATGCACTATTTTTTCTCATCATGGGCTTTCTTTTCTTCTTACACTTCTTGCAGCTCTAGAAAACCTTACAAGTCCTGAGAGAAGTCTCTTGGTCAAAAATTTTTATTAGTGCCACATGTGTGAAAAAAAGTGTATTAAAGCAAAAAAGATACAAAAAACATTCTTTGATTTATTGGGTTCTTCTAAGTGCTTAATCATTTAGTAATATATCTATGTATTATCTAATAGATTTCCTAGCTAGTGTACTGTTAGAATAGTCCCAAAGGATAACTAAGAGGGGGGGTGAATCAGTTATCAGATAATTTAATTCTTTTCTTTTATCAACTCCAGAATACAATACAGTAAATGCACATTCAGATAACACAATAGACAACACCACAACTGATATTCTACTTTATACATTTTATGTCTCTTATTCTCTCATTCACACTTAGCGTTCCTCAAATGAACTACTATAAGTATCTTCCTCAAAGTATGAGATCATGGGACCTATTAGAAAACTCTTCATAACATCCTTGTTGGCTTAACTAACCACGCAAGCATAATTACAACCACACAATATAAACTGAAAAGACGCAACGCTTCACTAACTCGGCCTCACCAAATTAACTCTAACTTTACAATCCTGTTGAAAAACATTTGGCACCTTTAGATAACTATCTAAAACTCATAATTAATCTTGAATATACACATGCATATCCTGAAGATAGGTGCAAATTGTTGGTTGTATTTCTTGTTTTTGCTAGTTCTCCTGGCTCCTTGTCCTGCTCTCTGTATTCTGGTGATTTTAAATCAGCTATCTCTTGTTCATTATGCCCTTACCTCTGTCAAATTTTCAGGTTTTCAAGTCTAAACCTTGCTCAAATTTGTAAAACCCTAAAAAACCCTAGGCTATCCAAGTATTGAATGATGAAAATAAACCCTAGGTCATTTCTTATGTTTCAATGTTACTTTCTCATTCACTTAAGGCATGTGTTTTAATTTAAGTCACCTCGTCGCGTTACCCCAGCCAAATATTCCAATTGCCTTCTCGACTTTGAGTTTTCCTTGTGTCGCGTAGTCTCATTTAATTTCATAATATTCCTTTGGCCTTCTGAGACTTAGCGATTCCTTTCATGTCGGGTAGTCGCAAGATAGCCATGTCATAAAGCTTTATGCAGATGGGACCCACTGTTAGTCAGGTGATCACGGGAGATTTTTAACAGTCATGAAAATGTCTTCAGACTTCGTGATTACTTCATGTTGTGTTATTTCCAAATCAAGCCAAAGCTAACAGTTAAGTCAGGCCTTTAGTCGCGTGGTCTCAAAATAGAATAGCGGTTAAGGGATTTTGACCGAGACTTCGTGACTAGCTGTTTGAAGTTTGCAGTATTGCTTAGTTGGGATGTCACCAGAGCAAGATGATGACTCAGTTCGCCAGTATGCAGTAAGTGAACCAATGATTGAGTGACTTGTGTCATAAGACATAGATGTTTAAAATATTATCGCGTGGTCGCCAGAAGGAGGAAAGGGATTCAACGACTTTGAGATAAAGGTGCTTTGCCTTCTATCACGATGTCTGGAAATGATTTAAGGGTATGTAAGAAACATGGAGTGATTATGCGACTGCTATCAGATGAAAGAATTAGAAGATCCAACGATGGTCACAAAGTCTGAGAAGAAAAGTGCCCCAGGGGAAAAGACCTCCTGACTTGGTGATTAGGGTATGTCGCGCAATCATCATAAGTGAAAAGGGGGCGCTTATAACATGTTAAGGTAAAGTTGAATGCTCAGGGCTTATATCTCCCAACTGGGTGACTAGGCATTGTCACATAGTCTTGAAACAGAAATTAAACACTCAGCGACAGGAAGATAATCGTAAAGGTTAATGATGACGGTTAGTCACAAAGTCTCAGAAAGAATGATGAGTTACTGTTAACTGTGCGCGACTATGATTTCAGTTATGTCGCGTGATCGCCAGATGATCACTTGGGTCAGCCAAAGTTAAGAAAGTGCATTTTCGCCAAGTCTTGAGATGGAACCATGGTTAATAACAAAGGCCCACAACAAAGAGACTTTATGCAGTCGTGCAGTCGCTTGATCACAAGATCTAAGAAACGGCGGTAGTTTTTTGATGTGACAATGTGAATAGCCCGGCAATCAATCACAGGCTTGTATTTTGATCACTATGCAAAAAGAGTAGCTGAGATGTAAGACAGATAATGAATCAGAATGTGACATGTTAGCTCTCTTAAACATTATATGATTACTCTGAGGATTCATTTTTGAAAATTTGATTTCCTATCAACCTCAGAAACTACGGCTAGGTTTTTGTTCAAGTTCACAGCATGTCGAATTAATGACAGAACTAATGTTTCTAAATTATGAGCTGTGTAATCTGAATGATGGCTATAAGGAGTTGATAGTACATTCATTCTCATTCACCATGCTTTCAGTTTTTAGAGCCCAAGTTGCTAATTTTCAGAAGAGTGATATTTTTCTCAGTTTACAGTGTATCCAAAGTTGATTAGAGAGTTCTAAATTGTAGGAGATTATAGGTGAGTAGGCGAGCACAACTATCCGGACTCAGTATAAATACTACCAACTACCATCTACAAATCTAATTGTAGTCGCCAGATCGGGAGAAGAACAAGAAATATCTGTTTATACCTTTTTGACTCAGTCCTTTCACTGCTTCTTCTCTCTCTTTCTTTTGTCTCTCTTGTAACTTTAGGGTTAGATTTTTATGACCATCCAAAGCTTGTTGCATCCTTAAGGGATTCCAAGATGGTCTAAAACCTATATATAGCATAAGAGTTGTAATTGTTAAGGGTCTTTGATGTTGGAACATTTTGGAAAGGAGATAATATATCACAGAATTCAGATATTCTAGATTTCTGTCTATCTTTTGAAGTTGTATAATCTTTCATGTATGAAAAGTTGGATCATATAAATAATATACGGTGCAATTCTACTCTCTTCCATTGCTGTCTCCTTTTTCTGTGTGTATGCTCTTTTATGTTAAGTTTACAAGGTATTCTGAAACATTCTGGTTATTAGGTAACTATTTGATTACTTGCAAGTTTCTTTCAAGGAAAGAACTAAGTTTTGTAAGTAGTTTTAGGGAGCATACTGCTTTTTTTAAGGATTTGATACAATAGTTGTGAGGTGACAGGGTAATTTGTAAGGCAACTTATCTTAATTGTATGTGAGCTGTAAGGCAGTTTACTGTATTTTGTTTCTATGAGATCTTAGCTTATTTTGACTCTATAGCCCAAAGGATAGGCACTGGTTCAAAAAGCAGTTTGATAATCCATCTTTGTCTAAGTTATTCCAAAATATCAAAACCAAATTCAATCAAAATACTTTGTTACTAAGAATAGATAAACTAAACTTGTTAAGGACCTATGTCAGCAGGACAGTGTCCATATTATTGATTCCTTGAATAGTGAATCCCTTAGGTTATCCCTCCTATAAGAAAAGGAAGAGGGATGAAAATCCTTGTATCACTGATTCTTGTTATGCTTACAACTATGGTTTGTATGGTTATATCTTGCATTTGGTTATGCTTGGTTATTTGCAAGGTGATTCATAAGTTGGTTTAACAAAAGATACA
>MU227543.1:723419-776805 GCA_018584345.1 Thuja plicata
CAGAGTCTGCAGTGTTCACCGAGCATCAGTGAAATGTTTATGCAGCCGACTAAAGTAATATTTATTAATTGAAACTTGTATATGCAGCCGACCAATGTAATATTAATTGTAACTTGTAAATTGGGCCAACTTGATAACCTGAAGGGTATATATGAAAGTGCTTCCATTTTCTGACTATACAATTATAGACTTCAATTTTAAGTACATATGTTTTTCCTTTTACAATTTTTTGGATCATCTATTATGTATATCTAATTTAAGTAATGATCATGAATGTAAACTTGTGTGAGCTCAATTCATCTAAATTTAGAATTCCTAAATGGTGTACTTATATCTCATTAGTAAGTACACATGTTTCATTCATTTTTTGTCTTTGTATTAAAAAAATTGTTTGATAAACAATATTTGTTATACATTTTAATTTGAAGTATAAATGTTTGGTTTTGTACAAGTTTTTAGATAATCTATTATGTCTACTTATCTTACATCAAGATCATGAATATAAGGAGGTGTGATTTAACTTATCTAAATTTCAATTTAAAAATTTAAACTTAATTGATATTCATCTTTTTATTTTCTATCTAGAACTGAATGTATATATTTGTACATATTTGATAAATGGTATTTATTATGTATCTCAATTTTGAGTACATATTTGTAAAAAAATTTAAATTATCTAATATGTCTATCTAATATTAGGTAAAGATTATGAATGCAAGGCTTATTATAACCTTAATTTTAAGTACATATTTCTTTTGTACAAATCCTTAGAACATTTATAATGTCTATCTAATCTTAGGTTGAAATCATTAACGTAAGGTTCATTAGACACCTCAATTATAACTACATGTGTTTTCTTTTGTACAAATCTTTAGATCATCTATTATGTCTATATAATATAATCTCAAGATCATGAATGCAAGGTCCAATTATACACCTCAATTTAAAGTACATATGATTGATTTTTCTACAAATCTTTAGAACATCTATAATGTGTATCTAATTTTAGGTCAAGATCATAAATGCAAGGTTCATTATGCACCTCAACTTTAACTACATATGTTTTCTTTTCAACAAATCCTTAGATCGTCTATCTAATCTTAGCACAAAATCATGAATGCAAGTTGTCTTTGTTGGAACTCTAAATTTTTAGGAAAAATTTGGAGTCCTATATTGTGATAAAACCCTAAAAAAGGGCCTCTTAAACTCCATGCCCAAGAATTGATGAGATGATGGAGAATATGAAATGGGATACAACATTATATTTTTGTAAGTTCAAAGATGATTGTGTAAGGAAGGAAGCTTTGTCATAGGAACAATTAAAATATTATGAGCAAATGTTTCAGAGATGTTGTAATTTTGATCTATTGCAAAGATAAAGTCGATAGAGATAAAACATAGTTAAAAAATAAAAATATAAAAAATGACCCAGTTCAGAAAATCTAATTTCCAAGATGCAATAAAAATATTATCTTTTCACAAGATGTTTTGGATTTCTGACAAAACCCAAATCCGAAAGATAGGTAGTTATTAATTAATTTGTAGATTAATATTTTCAAAAGAAACTTTTTAATTTTAATATAAGGTGATGTATTTTCACCTTAAAGGGGTGTGAAAACCATTCAACCATATATATATGTGGTGTAAAATGTAAAAAATAATAATATATAATAATAAGAATCACAAGGAGTATTTTTTATACAAGGCAGAGTTGATGTTTTATTCAAATCATATGACTAACTGTATGCTACCATATTTTCCAAATTAATACAAACCAAGAGTTCTTTTTCTTTCAAAGGTGTGTTTTTGTTATCTTAAATGATTAGTTCCTTATGATATATGTTTCATGAAAATAGAGGTCAAGAGTGTTGTCTTATGGAATAGTACTTTGGATATGTTATAGTTTGATAAAAGATTGGTTGTTAAATTTTATTCTATCTTATTGGCCTTTCTGGAAAAGTTAAAATTGATAAGACTAACTGTAACGATACATTCAAATTACTTGAACATATAGAAGCTAGTTGGTTGATAGTTTAAGACTGTCTCATAAGGTTATACGTGTGATCATAAAGTACAATTTCATCACCTAAGAAGATAAGGTATTGGCCTGCTATTATTATATGGATTTTGATTTGCATTTACATTTATGAAACATATATCTTTTCACATAAAAATTAAGTTATAATCAAACATTCGTTAAAAATAATTTCTAATTTAGCATTCCAACAACATTCAATAATTGTGATAGTCATAGTTCAATCTATCTCAATAACCCACTTGTCATCTTGAGAGATCACCTAGGTTCTATTCATGTTACTATCTACTATAAAAAGCCTTAAGCCAGGAAGATTGGTTAAGGTATATGCTTACCCACCTTAGTTCTATAGAGCCTAAAGTGCAAGGGAGGAGGATCATCATTGATCACTCTCATTTGTTGGCCAAGATAGTTAGAGAATCCTAGAAAAGTTAATAGGATTTCCAATCTACCAGAGAGATCTCAAAAGAGATGTCTGGACTTGCAGCCAACAACAAGAACAACAGTAGAAACCACAAGATAACAAGATATAATGAAAATCAATCCAGATTCTTCAATAATAAGTAATTACATCAAACATGTCGATCTATAAGGACTTCTTGGTTATAGCCACATACATTAAAAAATACACTAAGATCTATCACAAAGATCTTTTGAAAGCTTCAGATCACCTATAACAGACAACAATCTGGAAGGAAAACTCAAGATAGATTTGAACTTGTTCTCGCAAGCCACCAAGAAATCCTCTTGTTTCCTAAGACCACAAGCTACTATCCCTCCAAGGTATCCTTCACCTAGTTCAGATCTGTAGACCTTTACACACCCCATGCACTACTTCCTTTCTCTCTTCCTGCTACTTCTACTCTACCCAAACCCTCTTTTTATACAACACAGCCACAAGTTGGATTTACAATTAAAATAAATCAACCAAATGCAATTCAGCATCAAGAACACAACACCCAACATGTTCTTCATTAGTCAACTTCCAATAACCATTAAATTTTCATAGGAGAGTGAACCAAATCAGATTTAGGTCCTCACTAATGATAAACTAATAAATATCTGATGGAGATGATGAAGATCAAGTGATACAGAGTATCATGATTGTAGAAATGGTTAGATTAGTTGTTGTTTTGTCATTGATGTCAAGCAATTGATTAATTGATTTTTATTATAGTACCATACCTTAAGAGAAGTTAAATGGTTGAAAAATACATATCAGAAAATTATGAAGTAATGATGATATAGTTGTTTTCTAATATATATTTGATGTTTTCCAATCGGTAAAATTGATTGATCAAGTCGAAAGCTGCAAAGAGTTAAAGTTTTGACTGAAAGAGTTACTTTACCGAACTAGATAGAGTCAGTTGATAGAATGTTATGTGAGTTTTTCATAGTTACCAAGAACCAAGTGAAAGTCAAGTGCTGAGCACCAAAGATGAGTTAGACACCGAGCAGTGAATGAAATCAGCTACTGAGTTGCAAAGAAAATTTTTACCAAGTATAGGATATTGATTGTAAATGATGATAAGATCAAATTTAATGCAAAATGATGATGATGTGGATGAGGAAATGAATTAAATGATTTTTTTATAAGATCTACGAATGGGAAGATTCAATGAGAAGATATAAGGCAAAGATAAAGTGGTAAAACTAAAATGTGGAGAGTTCTAAGAAGATTACAAGTTTCAAGGTAAAAGTGAAATGGTTTACCGAGTTGTGAAATATGAAGAAGATGAACAAACAATTGAGCACAAATGATGGAAAATAAAATTAAGGATATTAAGAGGAAAAATTATGTCTATATAAAGAATGAGAAATACATAGAGATAATAGAGGCTTTCGAATTGGAACAAAGAAGAAGAAGAAGTTGAAGAACAACATTTACCAAGCAGAACAGAGAAATAGAGATTGAAGAATCTATAGTTTGAGAAAGAAATCAATGGAGTATGTGATTGAAGTATTCAATTAAGAATAAAGGATCTGACACAAGAAAAGGTAGTTGTTATATTTACAAATCAAAGTTTATTGTTTCTTATTATTATTTGTAACAGAGAAATCTCATAATAGAGTTGATTTAACAGTCTCATTTGTAAAACCTAGACTTAGGTGACATTCCAAAAGAGTGTCTAAAGACCTCTAACAAGTCCACTCCTAATAGGGTGAAGATCTTAATAGATCTGAGGTAAATCCCCTAACAGGGTCACATTTAGCAAATTTGTTTTGTAATATTTAATAGGATAAGTTCTTAACCAAGCGTACTTCAGAAGGGTATAATTTTATTGTGGGTTAAAATTCCCACAGAGGTTTTTCCTAAATTGGGTTTCCTCGTTAAATCTAGTGTCAACTAAGTTAAATCTAGAGTTATATGAGCTAATTGTATGTTGCTAAGTTTGAATGATTGATTTACATATATGAGATGTATTGTTGTTTAAGTTATTAAGTTGATTGGTGATTTCGTTGATTACTGTATTTAGTATTACCAATTGAATCAGAGAATTTAGTTTTAAGTGTTTAAGTTTTGTTTTGTTTGATTACCCCCCCCTTGCCCACCTCTCAGTGGACCAACAATTGGTATCAAAGCTTGGTTACTCTGAAGTGATAATTTTAAATGGACTTAAGTTAAGGTCTAAAGATGTATAAGAGGAAAGCACCAAAGATGAATAGGGATCGTTTCTCTACATGGAAAAGTAGAATGAGGTTTTAGGTGCCTAGACTAGGAGAATATGCACTTCACTTTCTTGATAATGAATATGTAGTACCAACTACTACACCTTTGACAATTAGTGAGCAAAGACAAAAACAAGAACACACACAATTTATGATTGAGATTTCTCCTACACTTACCGATGAGGAATATGATGAATTTGATGGTTGTACTACTTTGAAACAGGTGTGGGGTAAGCTTATTTTGACCTATGGTGGATATCAGCATGTTTAGAAGGCTAAAGCAGAAAGTTTGAGTGGTAAATTTGACTCTATGAGGATGAAGGAAGGAGAGAACATTATACAATACAGTAAAAGACTTAAGGATACTGTTAATTCTATCAAAGGAGCTTGTGAGATCATAACAGGGGATGATGTTACAAGAAATATGTTGAGAACCCTGCTACCGAGTTAAGCTCTTTGTGTATCTACTATACAAGAGCTAAGATCTATACCTCAGATGAATGTTTCACTAGATGCTACTATTGGTAAGTTAACTGCATTTTAGGTAAATGATTTTGACAATAGTTTGCCTGCTACTTCTAAGATTGAATATTCATTTAATTCTACTTTAAAGATTGGAAATTCTAGGCAAGCTACAGCCAGAGATGGATATTTGTGCAGTGCTAGTGAGAAATTTTATAGTTATACCGAAGTTCTTGAAGATTTATTTACTGAATGTGATGAGAGTGAAAGATAATTTGAAGCTTTGTTAGCTAGAAGGCTATAAAGATTCAAATGTAAATACCGAGTTAAGTTACCCTTGAAATATTTTAGTTGTGATAAAATTGGTCACTTTGCATCTAACTATCTTGAGAAAGATAATGAGGAAAAGAAAGATAATAGAGATAAGGACAAAATAGAAAATAGATTCAGGAGATACAGAGACTACAAAAACAAAGGTAAGAAATCTTCTCATATTGCTAATGAAGGACTATGTGATGATGATTCTTTTGATAGTGATGATGGAAAAGAATTTGTTTATGTTGCTATTAAAGATGATCCTGATGAAGAACCTAGTGCCTAATATCACAAGTAAGTAACAATGAAACATGGATTCTAGATATTTTTTTTTCACATCACATGACTGGTGATACACTTAAGTTTATTTCCTTGGAACATCATGATGAAAGTTATGTTAGATTTGGTAATGATGCTCCATATCCTATGAAAGGAAAAGGTTGTATAATTCTATTGAATAATACAAGATGTGATGATTTTTATTGGGTTGAAGGATTAAAGTACAATCTATTGAGTGTTGCACTACTAAAAAATATAGGTCACTGACTGGAATTTCAATATGGAAGGGCAAAATTATTTGATGAGAAAGATAGTCTGATTGCTAATGGAGAACAATCTAAAGGTAATTTATTTTATCTTGATACTTATATGAAGAGTTGCATGTTTGCTAAATTTGAAGATGTTTGGTTATGGCACAAAAGGCTTTGTCATGTTAATTTTGACAACTTAATCAAAGTGAGTAAGAAGAATAGAGTAAGAGGACTACCAAGACTAGAAAAATCTGAGAATGTAATGTGCAGAGAATGTCAGATGGGTAGGATAATTAAATCTAGTTTTGCAAGAAAAAATTATGTTACTCAAGGAATTTTGGATTTAGTGCATACTAATTTATATGGACCCATGAGGACTCAAAGATATTATGGAGACAGATATTTTATTTTATTTGTAGATGATTATTCTATAATGATGTTTGTAATATTTTTAAAAGAGAAATCTGATGCATTTCAAATCTTTAAGTGGTATAAGGCCCGAGTTGAAAAATAAATTGGAAGACAGTTGAAATGTCTGAGATCCAAAAATGGAGGTGAGGTTACTTCTAATGAGTTTACATTGTTTTTTTAATGAGAATGGAATTAAGAGAGAGTTGTCAGCACCGAGGACACCACAGCAGAATGGGATTGCTGAGAGAAGAAATAGGTCTATTGTTGATTGTGCTAGGACACTAATGATTGAAAAAGGAGTTTCATAGAACTTTTGGAGAGAAGTTGTGAGTAATATTGTTTATACATTAAACCGAGTACAAATGAAGAAAGGTACAAAAAAGACACCTTATGAAATCTAGTATGAACACAAACCTAATGTTAGTTACTTTAAAATATTTGAGAGAAAATGCTATATTCTATAAGATTATAGAGAAGGAAAGTTTGATTCAAAAGGAGAAGAAGGGATATTCTTAGGATATTCTACAAGGAGTAAAGCTTACAAATGTTTGAACAAAGTTACTAACAAAATGGTGGAAAGTGTAAATGTAAGAATTGATGAATTTGCAGAAAGAAATGATGAAGATATAAATAAGGAACCTGAAGATTATGAGAATTTTTTATATGTTCAACTTGATGTTCTTGACACCTTACCAAGAGGACCTATCGAGGAGGAAGATGAACAAGGAGCTCCACAACCAAATGTTGATATTGAAGAACCGAGAGATACCGAGCCTATTTTGGAAAAATATGTGAGGAGGCATCATTCCCCAAGCAAGATTATTGGAAATAAGGATGTTGGAATGATGACCAGAAGCAAGGTAAGAGACAATACATGTTTGATATCTACATTTGAGCCTAAGAAAGTTAAAGAGGCACTAGTTAATGAAGATTGGATGAAAGAAATGAAAGAAGAGTATGATTAAATTGAGAAGAACAAGACATGGATATTAGTACCCAGGCCCAAAGACAAAAATGTTATTGGTACTAAATGGATTTTTAGAAACAAGCTGAATAAGCATGGAAAAGTTATCAGAAATAAAGCTAGATTGGTTTGCAAAGGTTATGCACAAGAAGAATGTATTGACTATGGAGAGACTTTTGCACCTTTTGCTAGATTCAAAGGAGTTATAATACTTCTAGATTATTCTTCTTACAAAGGATTCAAGGTATATCAGATGGATGTTAAGTCTGTATTTCTTAATGGGATACTTGAAGAAGAAGTATACATTGAGCAACATGAAGGATTCATTGAGAACACAAATAACAACAAGGTATGTAAGTTACATAAAGCTTTATATGGTTTGAAAAAATAACCCTGAGCATGTTATGATAGATTGCACTCTTATCTCATCAAAATAGGATTTCAAAGAACAAGTGATAACAGTAATATTTACTTCAAATGTGACAGTGATAATAAAGTTTTGAGTGCTGAAATTTATGTTGATGATATTATTTTTGGAGGCAATGGCACCTTATGTAAAGGATTTTCTGATGAAATGACAAAATAGTTTGAAATGTCAATGATTGGAGAGATTAAGTTCTTTCTAGGTCTACAAATATAGAAAGTTACTTGAGGGATCTATATTAGACAAGCCAAGTATATCAAAGAGATTCATGAAACTTTTGGTATGGAATATTCCAAGCCTGTTGGAATAGCTATAGTTATTGAATGTAAATTATCAAAAGAGGATGAAACACAAGAGGAGGATAATACTCTTTATCCATCTATAATTGGTAAATTGCAGTATGTTGTTCATAGAAGACCTGATATAGTACACGTTGTTGGAATTGTTGGAAGATTTTCTTCTAATCCGAAGGAAACAAATATGTCTACAGTAAAAAGGATTTTGAGATATCTAAAAGGCGTAGAAGAGTTTGGTTTATTATACAAAAAATGAGGTACTCTGATCTGCAAGTCTACACTGATATAGATTGGGCTAGAAATGTTGATGACAGAAAAAGTACTAGTGGAGGCACATTCTTTCTAGGTGAAAGATTGGTCACATGGCTAAGCAAGAAACAAAGTTACATTTCACAGTCTATTGTCGAGGCTAAATATGTTGTTGTTGCTATGAATTGTGCAAACATATTATGGATTAAAAAATTACTTGAAGGTATGCAAGAAGAGATCACAGATCCAGATACTATTTTTTGTGATAATACAAGTGTTATTAATATATCAAAGAACCCATTTATACATTAAAATACCAAGCACATTTCTATCATGTATCAATGCTTGAGAGACCAAGTTCAAGAGAAGAATGTGAGATTGGAATATGTGAATTCACAGGAATAATTGGCTGATATCTTTACAAAGCCATTTCCTAAAGATTCTTTTGAGTATCTCAAAGGTAAATTAGAGTTTCTTCCCCTATCCAATGTTCACTAAAGAGCATGAGGCATATTCCATCAATTCTATATTTCATTAGAATATCTATTTCTGAATTGATGTTAGTATGACACACTTTAGGTGATTCCTAAAGTTGTGGAAATATTTTTGTATGTAATATGAGTACATTTCAAGTATAATCCACTAATGAAACAAGTTTTTTAGGATTATGACTTTTTAGCATTCTTGTCAAAGAGGGAGAGAATGAATTGATGACATTTATCCTTAAGGGAGATATTGATGAATTAAGAGAATGAATTGCTAATATTTACTCATGAAGGAGAATCAAAATGTATGTTACAGAAATAGAAGATTTATCCAAAATGGAGAATCACATCACAGATCAAATTGGAAATAAAAATATCAACTCAGAGGGAATAAAGTTATGTATTGGAGAGATTCTTGATGAACTATAACTGATTGAATATTTGAAGATGATAAGTTGATGATCACGGAGCTACAAAAGTGAATGCAAGACATTAAATTAGTTAATGTATTGTATTTTCATTGATGTCAACTTGATATAATCTGATTTTTCATACATATATTTTCATAAACTAGAAGAGACTGAAGAGACAAAGTTTATGTGGTTGATAAAACATAAAAAATTTGTATACACCGAGTGATAGTAAACACCGATGAACAGTGCACACTGATGGAAAGTGAACACCAAGCAATTCATAGTGTATACCAAGCACCGCAATAACCAAGCATAACTAAAGTTGTCACAAAGCACAACTGGAGTCAATGACTAAGCTAACTAGAGTTGATGACTGATCAAAACTGAAGTTAAAGAATGACAAAACACTTAGCTGGTAGGAGCTATATTTAGAGATTGACTGATTGATTTCTTTATTATTAATGATCAGTTGACCTAAAGAAAAGAGGGAGATTTAAAGTGAGTTTTATTCACAGCTATCATGGAGAGATTTGTGGAATAAAACTAAAGCAGATCTTTATGGATTAAAGAAAGCATAGCGAGCTTTACGAATCAAGAAGTGATCTACAATCAAAACAAGGAAATTGAGTGGCTAATAATGTCTATATAAAGAGAAAAATAATTCATTATGAAAGAGAGGAATGTTGAGTATAATTATGGTGAAGATAGAAGTCTTCATGCAGATCTAATCATATAGGTTGAAGAACAAAGCCAAGAAATTTTGCAGACACTGAGCAACAAAGGACAGACCATTCACTGAGCAGAACTGATATAGAAGGAGAGAAAATGAACTAAAGAGCATATTGATCAGAGAGGTATTTGGACTAACAATAGATCAGAATATCTACAAGTTAAAGTTGTATTTTGAACGGATCATTTACTACATCATTTTAACCATTAATTCATAAAATATCTTAACCAAGTGGGATTTAACCATCCTTATTGTATTGAGATACTCAAGAGTATCAAAAGTTTTTCTTGTTGACAACATAATGAATGCTAGGTCAAAAGACAAACTATTAGTTTTGAATCCTCTAACATGGTCACACTTAACAGTATGTTTGTAACCTTTAACAGGGTTAGCTCTTCACCAAGCTCACTTCAGAAGAGTGAAAATTTTGGGTTACCAATCCCAAGTGATTTTTCCCTTAACAAGGTTTCCACATTAAAATCTATGTGTCAAATGTGTATTTCTTTCATTTCATTGAAATTTTTCTTTACACATTAGTAATACTGGATTGGTCGGTAAACACTAAGTTTATTTTCTTCTACTCAGTTAAAGCTAAAAAAGATAAACAATATATCTTACCGAGCAGTACATATTTGTTAAAGTTATTTAAGGCATACATCTTAATGGAATGAAAGATAAATAGAGGATATTATATTTGAGATATAAGTTTTGGTTGGATTTTTGGAATTATTTTTAAGGCCACTGATTCACCCCCCCCCCCCCCCNTCCCCCCCCCCCCCCCCCCCCGCCCCCCTCTCAGTTATTTTAAGAATTGGTATCAGAGCTTTAGTGCTTGGAAGAAAAATTTAAAGGGACTTAAGCTAAAGATCAGAAGATGAGTAAAAGGGATGTTCCTAAATTGAAAAAAGAAAAATTTGCATCATGGCAAAGAAAGATAAGAATTCATCTATCTGCTATTAGAAATGATGTTACACAATACTTGGATACTAAATATGTTGCACCTACTGGACCTCTGATTGTTGATCAATTGAGATAGAAACATGAACACAATTATATGATGATAGAACTTGCTTCTTCACTGTCTAATGTTGAATTTTAAGATGTCAAATCTTGTACCTCTGCAAAGAAAATGTGGGACAAACTCAAGCTAGTACATGGAGCAGATGAAAATGTGCTGAGAGCTAAGGGTGAAAGCCTAAGAGGAAATTTTGATGACCTAAAAATGAAAGAAGGAGAGAACATCACTAGTACAGTCACAGAATCAAAGAAGTTGTTAATTCTATCTAAGGAGTAGGAGGATTAATTGAAGAAGAAATAGTTGTAAGTAAAATTTTGAGAACCTTACTGCCTGTTTATGCTATTCGAGTATCTACAATTAAATAAATAAGAGTAGTATCTAGTAACAATGTTACTCTTGATAGTTTGATTGGTAGACTTATTTCATTTTAGATGAAAAACTATGACAATAGTTTCTTACCAACTATTGAGTCTGCATTCAAATCTTCAGTGAAAATAAGCAAATCTAGTCACAAACACACTATGAGAAATGATAGTGACAGTAATAGTGATGAACAAGAACTTGATGAACTTGAAGCACTAATGGCTAGAAGATTACATAGAGGTAAAGGAAGATACAAAGGTAAATTACCATTGGTCTATTTTAATTTAAAAGAAATTGGGCATTTTGCTGCTAGATTCCCTAACAAGAGAAAGGATGAAAGAAATAATGACAGATCTTATGAAAATAAGTTTGACAAAAGTGATGACTGGGACTACAGAAGCAACTGACACTCTGACAGAAGAGGTAACCGAGATTACAAGGACAAAGGCAAGAAGGCTTGTTACCTAGTTGAAAACAAAGATGAAAATTCTATTACTAATTCTGATGAAGATGTTGAGGTAGTATTTGTTGTTATGAAGGATGATTCAGATGAAGAAGAAAGGTATGTTGAAACTGCACTCATATCTAAAGTTAGAAAAAATGATGTCTAGATTATTTATATTGGTTGTACTCATCACATGACTGGAGATAAAAAATAATAATTTGAAACTTTTTAATATTATAATAGTGGATCAATTAGGATGGTTAATGACTCACCTTTCCCAATTGAAGGAAAAGGAACCATCATGTTGAATAATCTGATCAGATGTGAAAATTCATATTGGGTGAAAGGACTTAACTATAATTTATTGAGTTTTTCACAGTTGAACAACACAAGACACCGAGTTGCATTTGAGAACAAAAAGGTAAAGATCTATAATGGAACAAGAAAGTTGATTGGTACCAGTGAACAAACAAATGGTAATCTATTCTATCTTGGCAATATTGAGACCACTTTTTTATTGGCTAGAAATGAAGATGTTTGGTTGTGGCATAAAATATTATGTCATGTAAATTTTGACAACATGGTTAAGATAATTAAGAAAAGAAAAGTGAGAGGCTTACCAAGTATTTCAAAGCCCGACCATATTATGTGAAATAACTATCAAAAATGAAAAATGACAAAGTCTAGTTTCAAGAGAAAAACCTACACATCTAAAGTTATTCTAGAGTTATTCCACACTGACTTATGTGTACCAATGAGAACAAAGAGAAATTATGGTGATAGATACTTTATTCTATTTGTCAATGACTATTCTAGGATGATGACTATCCTATTCTTAAAAGAGAAGTTTGAAGCATTTAAGATGTTCAAATGGTATAAAGCTAAAGTTGAAAAATAAAGTGGAAAAGAACTGAAATGTTTAAGATTAGATGGAGGAGGATATTTATTTCTGATGAATTCACTAACTTTTGTAATGGGCATGGGATTACAAGACAGGTTTCTGCACCAAGAACACCATAGCATAATGGGATTCCTGAAAGGAGGAATAGATCAATTGTTGATTGTGCCAAAATACTAATGATTGAAAAAGGAATCACATAAACATTCTGGAGACAAGCTGTAAGTATTGCTTTCTATACACTAAACCGAGTTCAATTGAAGAAAGACACCAATAAGACACCTTATGAGCTATGGTATGGATACACACCAAATGTAAGTTACTTTAGAATTTTTGGAAGTCAATGTTATAGATTGAAAGATGATAGAAATGGGAAACTTGACTCTAAAAGTGATGAAGGAATATTTCTAGGATATTTTACTAAAAGCAAAGCTTATAAATGTCTGAACAAATCTTCTAACAAAATCATTGAAAGTGCAAATGTTAAAGTGGATGAATTTGTTGTGAAAAATGATGAGGAAAGAAGAAAGGAACCAAAAGATTACAATAGATTTGTCTACATTGAAGAACCTCATACCTTACATGAGCGATAGGACAATGCAACTGAGCAATAGGCTGCACACACCGAGAATCAAGAAAATGCTCATAATGTTGAACCAAGTGATAATGAAGATCACAATGATGATCAAAATGAAGAACAGAGATCTGAACATGTACTTTCTAAATATGTCAGAAGACACCATCCAAAGGACCAAATCATTAGAGACAAAAGAGATGGAATGAGAAATAGAAGTAAGTCTCTTAACACTAGATGTTTGATTTGTGTTTTTGAGCCTAAATCTATTAATGTTGCACTTGAGAATCAAGAATGGGTTAGTGAAATGATTGAAGAGATTCAACATATTGGGAAGATAAAACATGGACATTAGTACCTAGACTGAGTGACAAAAATGTCATTGACACCAAATGGATTATCAGAAACAAACTGAATGAGAATAGAGAAGTCGCAAGAAACAAAGCAAGACTGGTATGCAAAGGGTATGCAAAAGAAGAAGGTATTGAGTATGGAGAAACCTTTTCACCCATTTCTAGAATAGAAGGAGTAAGATTTCTACTTTCTTATGTTACTTTTAAAAGATTCAAAGTATACCAAATGGATATTAAATCTGCATTTATGAATGGAATACTAGAAGAGGATGTATACATTGAACAACCTGAAGGGTTTGTTGACCCTAACAAGAGGAAAATAGTTTGTAGACTGCACAAATTCTTGTATGGATTAAAACATGCACCGAGAGCATGGTATGAAAGACTTCACTCTTATCTCGTTATTATTGGATTTGTTAGAACAAGTGACAATAGTAATCTATATTTGAAAGGAGAAACTAATGGTAAAATTTTGATTACTGAGATATTTGTTGATGATATCATATTTGGAGGTAATGATATGATATGCAAATCATTTGCTGATAAAATGAGAAAAGAATTTGAAATTCCAATGTTTGGAGAGATCAAATTTTTTCTTGGTCTACAGATTCTACAACAGGATGAAGGCATCTACATCACACAATCCAAATACATCAAAGAAGTTCTAAAGATATTCAAGATGGAGGACTCCAAACTAGTTGGAACACCTATGGCAACCGGATGAAAATTGACAAAGGAAGACAAGACAACTGAGGTAAATTAGACCTTATATACATCTATGATTGGAAAACTAATGTATGTTGTACACACTAGACCAGATATAGCACATGAAGTTGGTATAGTTGCAAGATTCTCTATTAATCCCAAAGAATCACACATGACTATTGTCAAAAGAATTTTGAGATATTTGAAGAATACTAAAGACTATAGTTTGTGGTATAATAAAGAAGGAAAATTTGAACTACAAGTTTATACTGATGTTGATTGGGCTGGAAACATAGATGATAGAAAGAGCACAATAGGAGGGGCATTCTTTATGGGTGACATACTTGTCACATGGATAAGTAAAAAGAAAGGATGCATATCACAATCAACTACAGAAGCAGAGTATGTGGCTGCTACTACAAATTTCTCTAACATTGCATGGATCAAGAAATTGTTGAAAGGTATGAATGAAGGAATTCTTAACCTAGTTATTAGCTATTGTGATAATACTAGTGCTATAAATATCTCAAAGAACCTTGTGATGCATACTAAGACAAAGTACATAACAATTAAGTATCATTACTTGAGGGAACAAGTAAAAGAGGAAGAGGTGATGCTAGAATATGTACAATCTAAATAACAATTAGAAGACATATTCACAAAACCGTTTCCAAAAGATACATTTGAGTACCTGAGGAATAGACTAGGGGTTCATCCCTTGTCTACTGGTCACTAAGCTGACTAGGAGGTTGCATCAACCTACACATTATTAGAAGATCAATCATGTTGATGCAAGATGAGATATGGACTGCAATGACATATCAGTACAAGAAGGTACTTATCTGAAACACACATAAGAGATATTTTTGGCTACTACAGAGCCGTATTGATGATGGAGAGGAGATTCAATGATATTTTTTTGTTTGGAATTGTTGTCAAAGAGAGTAATATTCAATGAAATATTCATCAAGAAGAAGTACATCCAGAGGGATAGAAATTAAATATCCATCAAGGAGAAGAACATGAGTCAAAGGGAGAGAAAAGATCAGAGAATAAAATTTCTACAAAGGGAGAGAAAGATCAATGATGATGAAGAGAAAGATATTCAATGAAATGACCATCCATCAAAGGGAGATAATTAGAGAAGAGATTCTACAAGAAAGGGAGAGACATAATCAGAAGATAGAATTGCTACACCTATCCATTGAAAGGAATGAAGAAAGGGAGAGCACACAATAGAATCAAATCTAAGCTAGAAGAGCTTACCGAGACTCTGATATTTGAATTGGTTATAGAACAATAAGTTTGGTATGTTATGACACGTTTTACACTCCATATTTCATAGTATGTTGCCATCAATGCCAAAGGGAGAGATTGATTAACTATAACTTATTGAATATTTGAAGATGATAAGTAGATAATCACTGAGCTGCAAAAGTGAATGCAAGACATTAAATCAGTTAATGTATTGTATTTTCATTGATGTCAACTTGATATAATCTAATTTTTCATACACATATTGTCATAAAATTGAAGAGACCAAAGAGACAAATTTTATGTGGTCGCTAAAACATAAAAGTTTTGTATGCACCAAGTGATAGTAAAATAGATGGATAGTGCACACCAATGGATAGTGAACATCGAGCACTTCACAGTGTATACCAATCACTGTAGTAACTGAGCATAGCTGAAGTTGTCACTGAGCAAAACTAGATTCAATGACCGAGATAACTGGAGTTGGTGACCAACCAGAACTAAAGTTAAAGAATGACAAAACACTTAGCTGACAGGAGTTATATTTAGAGATTGACTGATTAATTTATTTATTATTAACGACCAATTGAAATAAAGAAAAGAGGGAGATTTAAAGCAAATTTTATTCACAACTATCATGGAGAGATTTGTGGGATAAAACTAAAGAATATATTTACTAATTAAAGAAAGCATCACGGTATTTACAGATCAAGAAGTGATCTACGATGAAAACAAGGAAATTGAGCAGCTAATCATGTCTATATAAAGAGACAAATAATTAATTATGAAAGAGAAGAATGCTGAGTATAATTTTGGTGAAGATAGAAGTCTTCATGCAGATCTAATCATAGAGGCTGAAGAACAGAGCAAAGAAATTTTGTAGACACTGAGCAATAAAGGACTAAGCATTCACCGAGTAGAATAGAGAAAGAAGGAGAGAAAAGGAACTAAAGAGCATATTGATCAGAGAGGTATTATTTGACTAACAATAGATCTAAATATCTACAAGCTCAAGTTGTATTTTGAACAGATCATTTACTACATCAGTTTAACCATTGATTCATAAAATCTCTTAACTGCGTAGGATTTAACCATCCTTATTTTATTGAGATATTGTTATGCCCTGCATACCCATCCCTACATTTTGTAGGTAAAATGTTGGGTCCCCCTTTTTTCTTTTTCTTTTTCCATTGGTTTCTTTTGTTTCCTTTTGTTCCCCTCCAGGATTTTCTTCCGCGAGGATCATTTTCCTTTGCTTTTTGTTAATCTGCCTCTAGGACCCAGTCCCAAAGTGTATTTGTCTTGTGCTAGCTAGATCGTAGACTCTAGGATTCTCTGCCATCATGTCTTGTTTTGTGAGAAGGTGTGGCTGCATGGAATCCCTGGGCCTGGAGTCTGGAGGTTTACCTATTATGGATTTTGTGGAGGGAAGGCAATATTTTTTTACCCTATGGGTATAAATGGGATTTACCTATCCCTTTCACATTTATGGCGATCAAAACACTGAGAGTGATTACCAGAGAAATTACGGCGATCAAGAGTGATTAAGTGCAAAATTGTGTTTGGTAATTAACAACGTTCAAATAGTAGTAAGTAGTGTTGGGTCATGGTCATTCAAAGGTGAATCATTTTTAGAGAACCTCCCATGCTCAATCAATCCACATTCCCTATGTTTCCAGGTAGGTCCTTTGGCTCTCCTTTCTATTTTTTTCTTTCTTTGTTTGTGTTTGTTCTGGTTTTGTTTTTTTCGCGCCTTTGTGTTGTCTTTTTTGTTTCTGGTTTCATTTCTATTGTTGCCTCTCATTGGTGGGTTGGCTCTACCAGAGGGTTTTCCACCCTCTGTATGGTTTTATTTTAGTGTATCATTTGTATATTTTGTATGATAGTGTAAATATTTTCATATATTCTATGCATTGTGTAACTTTCTATTTATAATTGTATATATGCTCATTTTTGGTTGGCCTACGAGTTGTGCTTCGGCCCTCGCCATGCTTTAGTCCTCTATAGCTTTGTATATTAATGTATATTCCATGTGTATCCTTCTTCTTGTGGTGAGATCATCATGCTCCCTCATGTCTAGACCCAATTGTCGAACCTGTCAGAGAGATATTCACCACGGTTAGAACTTGGCACCTCACTTGTTCTATCCATAGCGGTTTTCTCTCTCTCCTATCATGTCATCTTAAAGGAAGGATTAATTTCCCATGAATGAGAATTAAAATCCCATCCCATCTAGCATTTACTTCCCATGTGTCAGCCCACTTTTCTCCATTAAGAGCCTTTACGCCGCCTGTCGAGTGGCCACATGATGACCCATGTCAGCCAAGTATGGCTCACTGTCGGTTACATCGACAATGGCTAGTTTCTCTAGAATATAGGTGCTAGGAAGCCCCTGGATCTTCATTCCATTTTTGTCACCTAAACCAATGCCCCGGAGCCCTCGGGTGTTGATCATAATCCAATCCTTGTTAACTTTGATTTTCTGATATTTTGATGCATGCTAACACTTTTGGACAGGTGCAAAATGGTGGTGAATTCCCCAGAGTCCCTAAAATATTATTTTTTTTATTATATTATGTATTAATGGTTCTTCAATTTTACAGGTTATAGATAGTCCGATCAAAATGTCTTAAGTGATCATTCCTCCTGATAGCCCAGAGTTTCCAAGTACCTCAACTCGGGCGGCCACAAAAACTAAGGCCAAAAAGATGATGGCCAAACTACCACTAACCTCCATGTACATGAGGGAGGGTGTTCTCATGGGGTCCAAGGTGGACTCCAAGTTGCAGGAAATAATAGATATCGAGCCTGGACTATGGGCTGAAATGCAGGGTTTGGTCTAAGCCATATACCAACAAAGGACTGTCAGAGATGATATGGCTAAATATATGGCCACCTATGGAATTATCAAAGTTGTAAGTTTTCCCTGCTTGGTGCAAGCACTGGAGATGATACTCCAACTGGCGATGCTCTACAACACCCCCAACCAGGTTGTTTTTCTCACTGATCCTCAACCACTACACTATTTGGTGCCCATCATCAATCTAGATGTGGGTACTTTTTCTTCAGGGCTAGGGATCCATCAATTCAAGGGAGCCATCATTCTCTCTTGGTCTACATCATTGAAGGAGTTTGGAGAAGCTTCCCTTCTCTCCTGGTAGCATCTCAACACTCACTGGATAAATTCCCTGAGAAGTGACTATAAAAAGATGAAGCTAGAGATTCCATGCAGGGACTTTAAAGAATGTAGTCAGGTGGGGATTATATTTCTATGCAACCTCTTTGGAGAGCCCCATGTCCAAGAATTCTCAGCATGGATGTATTACTTTCTCTACTACATCACCACCTGCAGGAAGACCTTCAACTAGGTTGCTATCATTTCCAACCATGTGGACGCATAGCTAAAGAGCGTCCTCCAGACTTCAAATTTCTACATGACATCTTATGTACTATGGGCAGTGCCCCAATAGAGACCTACTTTTTAGGGTTTGCAGATAGTGGGAATTCTAGGGAACATGCTAGAATAGTTGGTTCCATGGGATCATTACCCCTAGGTCCAGTGGGAACTTACCTTCCCTAATTTTTGTCAGGTAAATGATGTGTTCATTTACCATAACATTTTGACACTTACTCGGGACACTGGGTACCAGTTATCACAAGAGGTGATGAACCTGGTGAGTACCTACGGCAACTACTTCATTCAATTCCAGTAGCATACATACATTTGGGTGACCGACTTCTCCGGGGAACCCTACCTACTCCATAGATATTGTGGGGATAGGATCATTCTTTTAGAGTACTAAAAATAGATTGAGGAGGTATGCTGCCCCATTATATATAACAGTCATAAGTATTTTGAGCGGGTGTTTCCAAGGAGCACCCAAAAAGGCCCAATTGTGCGGAGGTCTTCTTCAACCTCCAAAGCTGTAGGACCTAGCAAAGGCAAGGGGAAGGAGAAAGAAAGTACCTTGGCCCAAGTGCCTCCCAAAGGTCTGCTCCCCATGATGGCATAGATTCAAGAGTAGATGGAAACATTGAGGCTGACAAGCTAGAAGATAAGTGCCCATCTTTCCCGTGGCCTCCTCGCAACTCCAGTAGGATCCACCCACCCGGTGGGATCCACTTCATTGGAAACACTAATGAGTAGACAGATGTTCACTGAGGTGGAGTCTACAAATATTTTGGATGTCGAGGCCCCACTACAAAGAAAGAAGAAGCAGAAGGTAAACCCTACCCCAAGCACAGACACGGGCCCTGGCATGCCCAGTATTCCCCCAGTAGAGGTCAGTTTAGATTCTCCTAAATTGGATGATATAACAAAGGTCTCTCCCCCACATGATGCCTTTGATGACATCTTTGGGACGGATGAGCTTATGAACTTGCATGGGGAAATAGACCAGGAAGTGGAATAAATTTCCTCCCAGCAAAAGGAAGAGATCCCTGCTAAAAAAGAAATCTCAGAGAAAGAAACTTCCTCAGAGCAAGAAGTCTGGGAACAAGCACAAAAGGATCCCAAGTGGGAGGAAACACCGGTCTAGGAGACCATGAAAGAACCAAGGAAAAAAATAGATGAGCAACTGATGACTGGGGAAACTGGACCCACAAGATCAACTATACCCACAATCATCATGCTCCAAATGCCTTTGGTTACTTCGGGTGACCATGCCCCCCAGAGTACATTCAATGAGGTGATCGCAGCGGCCCAAATGCTAAACCTAGGCCAAATGCCTCCACCACCTCTGGAAGATGTTCCAATGGAGGAAGATATCCCAGTGAATGATGTTGAAAAAGAGCAACAACAACACCAAGATGAGGGGAGAATCCCTAAGGATATGAATGTTGATTCACCCGATGCTGAGAAGGACGGGGAAATCCTTGATGATATAGGTGATTCCAATGCCAGCAAAGAGGAGATCCTAGACATCATAAAAGAGGATTCCAATAGAGATGAAGACACTAAGGCCCCCAGAGAGAAAGAAAAGGAAAAGGAATAAGAATAGGAATAGGAAAAGGAGAAAGAGCCCAATGACACTACAGATACTGGGAATGCACTGTCGGACTCTAAAGGGAGTCCCAACACCCAGGCTCTAGCATAAAAATTTCCCTAGCTGCCACATTGGCTGGTGGAATCTAGAAAGAAAAAGGCCCTGATGGAAGAAATAGGTGTTCCACTCTCCCTAGCTGAAATGATGGCCCAAAACACAAAGGCCAAGAAGCCTAAAAAGGCCCAGACAATCCATACCCTTCGAACTAGTCCAAAAGGAAGCATAGTTGAAACAATCACAACACATCCCCCAGATACAGATGCAGTGATAGTAAGGGCCAAAGATTGTATAATCATGGAAGTGCCTCTAGGGAGGAGAGATAAGCAGGTAGAATTGGACCTGCTACAAGAGGCAACCCAAGCAAGAGAAGCCCAGTATAATAAACAGGCCCATAAGTTGAAGGAGGAAAGAAAAAATAATAAGAATATCCTCAAACTTCTGACATAACTTACACAACCCTTGGCTGAGATCCATCCAAAAACTTCCACCTCCATACTACCACTTGCACAAGGTGACGTAGGTACTTTAAGGGCCATGAAGAAGAAGGCCCAGGCTATGGATAGTTGGATAACCCAACAGAGAATGGTCGTAAGGAAATTTGTAGTTGTATCACTCCTGAATCTTTACCAGATCAACAATCTCTTTAATCAGGTGAATGTCTTTTCTATCCTATGGGAGGGAGACTTAGAGAAATATGAAGGATGGAATTATAGGTTAGATGAAGCCATTAACTCCAGAGAAGAGTCTGTCACAAAGATAGGAATTTTGGGGGAGGAATCATTTGAGTCCCTTCGGGCCCAGTACTCCAAAATTGGCATCAAGATCGAGGTATGAAAGCAACTAGTTAAGGCCCTAAGAGAGAAAGTAATTATGGCCTGGTATCATTTTGGCCTATTTAAGGCAGTCATTGTAAGGGTGTCACAAGTTAACCCCAGAATAACTTAATGGCTTCTAGTCTACTCACAGGGGCAAATGTGTCAGTGTAATCTATTCCTTCCCTCTATGCATATCCTTTACGCACTAGTATTTCTTTGTTTCTGACCACTATACCATCTTCATTCATCTTATTCTTGAATACCCACTTTGTTCCAATCACATTTTTGTCACTAGGTCTCGGAACCAATTCCCAGGTATCATTTTTTATTATTTGATCTAATTCTTTGATCAAACTAAGGATGGCCCTCAAACACATTCTACCATCAAACTTACCAACACCATCATCTATCTTGATGTAGCACTTGCTTCCAAAGATTTTGAAGTATTTTACTGTAGGTACATTACCAAACCAAAGTTCATAGGGTGTTTTATTTGTGCCTGGTCATAGTTGTGCTCTGTTGATAGTATAGACTATTGTATTGACTGCATCTCTCCAATAGGTGTGTGCAAATTTTCCTTCAATCATCATAGTGCACATTGTATCAAGTATGATCCTATTCCTTCTTTATGCAATCCCATTTTACTGAGGGGTTCTGGGTGCACTCAACTATATTTTGATTCCATGTTCTTCATAGTAGTCATAAAACTGGTTAGATGTGAATTATCCTCCTATATCTAATCTCAAACACTTTATTTTTATCCCAGATTCATTCTCAACCTTAGCTTTGAATATTTTGAATTTCTCAAAGGCTTCAGAATTCTCCTTTAAGAACACAACCCACATCATCCTTGAAAAATCATCAACAAACAAAATGAAATACCTTTCTCCGTAGTATGATCTTGTTTGAGTAGGACCACATAAATCTGTATGCACTAGGTCTAACTTGTTTTTGGCTGAGTTTTTCTTGCTTCTGAAAGAGCTCCTTACATTCTTTCCCATAACACATTCCCTACACATTGTGTCAACTGGTCTTGCAATACTTGGAAGGTCTCTAACTTCCTTGACATTGCTTATCTTTACTATATTATCAAAATTGATATGACTGAGTCTCTTGTGCCATAACCAACTGTCATCCACTTTTGCAACAAAATAACTTACATTTGAATTGAGCTGAAAAACATTACCTTTTGTTTTTTAGCTTGATGCAATCATGTCTCCTTCTTTTTTCCTAATGATGCATTTGTTGTCTTTGAATTACAAATGATATCCTTTGTCGAGTATGTGTCCAACACTTAGTAAATTGTGATGTAATCCATCAACATACAGAACATTATCTGTCTTATTCTTTCCATCCAGGGTCATAGATCCTCTACCTATGATAGGTTTGGGAGTGTTATCTCCAAATCTAACCATACCACCTTTGTACTTTTCTAGATGAACAAATCTATCGTTATCACCTTTCATGTGGTGAGACCATCCGTTGTCAATGATCCAATTAGTTCTGATGTCTACTTTGGAAATTAGGGCTAACTCATGTGCTTCCTTTTCATCTTCAATGTCCATTTCCTCAAGAAATTTTTCAATGTCTTTAAGGGAAATGAATCCAATTTCATCTTCTCCTAAATCTTCATTAGTTATACCTTCTTTAGCATGATAGCATTCCTTTCTATATTTGGGTTAATAATTAGATCTGAATTTCTTTACTCTTGTAGGACACTTGGATGCAAAGTGGCCGATCTTGTTGCATGAAAAAAATTTGAATGACAATTGTCCTTCATACTTGCCTTTGAATTTTCATTCCTTCTTAGAAATCATAGAAATGATTTCTTCTAGTTCTTCATCAACTTCTTCTTTCTCATTATTCCTAGAGATGTGTAAAGGTTTCTTACCATGGACTAAGGTTTTGAAGGTTGTTTCACTTTTGGGTTTAGTCTTCAATCTTGATATCTCAAATGCAAAGATTTTACTAATCAAAGTCTCTCTCTTGAAGTCTTTTAAAAATTGCATGGTTTCATCTAGAATATTGATCTTTCTCTCATAGTCTTCTATCAATGTAGTCATCAGCTTGTCCATTATGTCTTCTTCTAAAATTTCTCCACCATTGTTTCTGATTTCGGATACTGCTTCATTTATCCTCTGATTGTAGGCTCTGATGTTCTCTTTAGGTAACATCTCAAGGGTGTTTTATTTCTTTTTCCATGTCTTCCTGCACGCATTCTTTTATTGGACATCTCCTTCAAACATGTCTTCTAAATACTTCCATATTGTGTATACCTTGTCTACTTTCTTGATCTCAGAGAATTCACTATCAGCTAGTGCACTTATAAGGGCTTCTTTGGCAACTTCATTAGCTGTGAATGTATCCTTTTGTTTACTAGTAGCATCATCTCTTGAGAGGTATTTTAGAGAGGGAATAACAACTTCTTATCTGGCTATCTTAAAGATGTCAAAACAAACACACTATAGATGTGTTATCATTTTTTTCTTCCAATCCAGATAATTCTCTCCATCAAACTTAGGACTCTCTTTTCTGAAGTATGCCATCTAATCTACCTTAAGTTGTTAGGATTTCTCTTCAAGGCACTTGACTCTGATACCAATTGTTAGAATAGTCCCAAAGGATAACTGAGAGGGGGGCTGAATCAGTTGTCAGCTATTTTAATTATTTTCTCTTATTAACTCTAGAATACAATAAATTAAATGCACATTCAGATAACACAATAGACAACACCACAATTTGGTTACGGGGAAACCAAATGGTAAAAACCGCGGTGAGAATTAACACCCACAATGAACTATACTTGTTCATTATAATCCTTGTTAGAAGATCTTGCAACCCTATTAGGATTTTTTCTTTACAATGCAATAAGTATAGTAACCTAGTTAAGGTTCTGACCCTGTTAGGAGTCTTTTACAAATAACCCTGTTAAGGGTGAGGACTCACTATCCAAAAGCTCACTGCTTCAATGGTGAAGGCTACAACCTTTTTTAGAATAGATATGTACTATGTTTGATGATGAACTATAGAGTAGACTTATTGCCTTGATCAATTCCAATGTATTATTGTCTTTCACTTCTTCTTCTTTACATAGATCCTTGATGAATGAAACACAACAGATATTCTTCTATGTAATTTTTCTATCTCTTATCTTATCATTCACACCTAGAATTTCACAAATGAACTACAATAAGTATCTTCCTCAAGGTATGATATCACGGGACCTATTAATCAACTCTTCATAACATCCTTGTCAACTTAACTAATCACGTAAGCATAATTACAACTGTGTAATATAAACTGAATAGACGTGACCCTTCACAAAGTCGGCCTCACCAAATTAACTCTAACATTGCAATCTTGGTGAAACACGTTTGGCGCCTTTAGATAACTATCTTCAACTCATAATTAAACTTGAATATACTCACACATATCCCAAAGATAAGTGCAACTCAAGAACCAATGCAATACATTAGCTTTGTACAGACAAACTCCAGAAACTGTAACCGTCGCTAACAGAATTACAGAACACAACTGAAACTTGATATCTGAGTCTGCGTATATGAACAAAACATAAACAACATGAATATAACTATGCAAGGCTTAATAGAATCATTTTGATTAGTACATATAGAACACTACTATATATTATATGTTTTCATTAATGACAAACATACAATCAACTAGCTGCCAGAAGTAAATCTCCAACAATCTCCCCCTTTGACATTGATGGAAACATATGATATTAAAAACATCTTTAGCACATGGTATCTTCTTTCTTTTTACAATCTTCTCAATATCCTCATCAAAAATTCCTCTACACTATTGCAGTTCTTCTATCTATGTTTATACTCCCTCAGAGTATATGCTCCCCCTTACTATATACTCCCCCTTTGACATCAATGGCAAAGGGTGCCATAAATAATTAGGCATAGGTACTACTCCATAAGTAGAGTAGTCAACCATTCATCAGTCACTATGGACTGATGTACTTGATTCTTTATCTAATTAGACTTAGGAGAGGGAATTCCTCCCAACTTCTCCATGAGATACTAAAAAGTATCTTTTGATAAAGGCTTTGTGAAAATATCTGCCAACTATTATTTAGTGCTCACATAGTCCAATTTTACTTCATTATGTGCAACTTTTTCTCTAAGAAAATGGTATTTTATCTTAATGTTTTTTGTCTTTGCATGCATTATAGGATTCTTGGACATGTTTATAGTACTGGTTTTATCAGAGTGAATAAAAATAGGATAATCAACCTGTATACCAAAATATTTAACCATCTACTTGATCCAAACCATTGTTGAACAATTCAATGTTGTTGTAACATATTCAGCTTATGTTGTTGACTGAGAGATACAATTCTACTTCTTGCTTACCCAAGAAACCAACCTATCTCCAAGAAATACTACTCCTCCAGAAGTACTCTTCATGTCATCAATACAACCTACCCAATCTACATCTATATACACATGAAGTTGTACATTCTCTGATTTAGGATACCATAAACTATAGTCTATAGTTCCTTTTAGATATCTGAATATTCTCTTTATTTCCATTAGGTGATTCTGTTTTGGTTCAGCTGCGAATCTACCAACATGCCAACTAGATTAGATATGTATGGTCTAGATTAAGTAAGATATATAATTTTTCCAATCATATATTTGTACAATGTCTTGTCAACTACTGTGGAATCATCCTCTTTGGAAATCTTGCTTCTTATTATCATAGGAGTGCATACTTGCTTACAATCTTCCATCTCAAAAGTCTTCAATATTTTCTTCACATATTTGGACTGATTTATCAATATTCCTTTATCTATCTCCTTTACATTTAATCCCAAAAAATATTTATAGGACCAATCATGCTCATTTCAAATTCATTCTGCATTTATTTTGTAAATTCTGCACTAAGCTTGTCATTACCTCCAAAGATAATGTCATCAACAAATATGGCAACAAGTAATAATCTATCAGGTGTCTCTCTTATGAATAGGTTACAATCTTCTACTCCTTTCTTAAATCCAAACTTGGTAAGATAACCATCTAGTCTCTCATACCAAGCTCTTGGGGCATGTTTAAGTCCATAGAGTGCTTTCTTCAATCTGCATACCATGTCTGGTTTATCTGATAGATTAAATCCTTCAGGATATTCTATGTACACTTCTTCCTTCAAGTCACCATTCAGAAAGGCTGATTTGACATCCATTTGATATACTTTGAAGTCTTTGAATGTTGCATAGGCCAAGAATAACTTAATGGCTTCTAGTCTGCTCATAGGGGCAAATGTGTCAATGAAATCTATTCCTTCCCTCTATGCATATCCTTTACACACTAGTCTTGCTTTTTTCTGACCACTGTACCATCTTCATTCATCTTATTCTTGAATACCCACTTTGTTCCAATCACATTTTTGTCACTAGGTCTCGGAACTAATTCCCATGTATCCTTTTTGACTATTTGATCTAATTCTTTGATCAAACTAAGGATGGCCCTCAAACACATTCTAGCATCAAACTTACCAACACCATCATCTCTCTTGATGTAGCACTTGCTGCCAAAGATTCTAAAATATTTTACTATAGGTACATTACCAAACCAAATTTCATAGGGTGTTTTATATGTATCTGGTCTTAGTTGTGTTTTGTTGATAGTATAGACTATTGTATTGATTGCATCTCTCCAATACGTGTGCGCAACTTTTCCTTCAATCATCATAGTGTGTGTTGTATCAAGTATGATCGTGTTCCTTCTTTCTACAATCCCATTCTGCTGAGGGGTTCTGGGTGCACTCAATTGTCTAATGATTATGTAACATATAAAATTGGATGATTGATTGTAATTGAATATGTGTACATATAAAAATGTAAAGGGGATTGAAATAGAGATATGTTTATTAAGAATATATAATGTATTAAGAATGATTGATTGATTATCTTGAAACGTAATGCATTGATGTGTAAATTGTCCTTTAACTTGCCTAGAATGTATTGAATCCCTTAACCTCAATCGAATTGTATTGATTAATTTTTGCAATTGTGATTAAGGAGACAATAAGATGTCCCTTTTTACCCTCAAATGCACAAATGGGAGATCCAAGTTGATCGACCCCAAGGAAGGGCTAATGCACAAGTGAATCAACTATTTGGAAAAGAGAATAACAAAGGAGATACCTTAAATTATGTTAAATATAAGTATGGAAATGATATATGATATTAATTGAAGAAATAGAAGGGATGCACTAACCTTGAAATATTTCAGATAAAAGAATGCTATTTTCTGAGGTCTATAGACTGTTTCTATAAAAACTGATAGTTGATCTCGAACCGAAACACAAAGATGAACAAAACCTAGAAATATTTTTCTATTCAGATGTCATCTTATGAAAAAGGTCAACCTTGACCCACAAATATAAATCCTAACCCAATAATGTCAACCCTAACCTGCACAGGTCCGACATAAAATCTGATCACGCCATCCGCAAGAAAGCTGAAAAGGGTATCCATATCTGGTATCAAAACTACAATCCTAAACCTATACCTACAAGAAAAATAGGATTGTTTGTTTTGGGGGAGGGGTTTTCCTTAGTCAAACCCTGATTTAGGAATTAACCTTGAAATCAATAAATTACAAAATGCTAGCAAGTAGTAGAATTGAATCTAACAATGAAGCTATGATATTCAATAGATATGTAATTGTAATTCAAATGTATGCAAGTATGAAAGTATGAAAGCATAAATTCAATAGAAACCATAAACCTCCATGATTGTATGCTTGAAATCCACCTTAGAGAGATGATGAAATAGTCTTGAGGATGCACAAAGGATCTTGAAGGAAAATCACACCATCATGATGGCTAGATCTAGGGTTTGAATGATGAATCTTGAATGTTTGCACCTAATCCCTTCAAAGGCTTGAGAGCTTGAATCCTTGATCATCAATGGAGAACTTTAATGCTTTAGAGGAAGAATTGAACACCTTGAAATCTTGGAAATGGATGCTTGAACCTTTTTCTTCTTGACAAAATCTTGATTAGAGCTTTTTGCACTTAGAAGACTTAGAGAAAATGAGAGAGAGAGACTTCCTTTTATATGAAATTAGGGCACAATCTTCTAAGGAGGCAGAAATAGGATAATTAAATTTCAATTAGACCCATTCCCCTAGAAAAGGACCTATATTAAATATAATTTAGGAATCAATGCTTTGGAACCCGAAACAGCCGACCCGGAAGTGGGAAACTAAATTTTTGATGACCCCCAGCAGCTGACAAGTTTCCTATTTTGAAAGGGGGAACTAGGTCAAGGTTAAGGTCAACCCTGACCTAGGTCAGGGTCAAGGTCAACCCTAACCTAGGTTAGGGTTGAGGTTGACCTTGACCCAGGGGTCAAAACCCATGGAAAATATGCCAGGTGGGGTAGGAGGTGCCCAGAGAGGCCCAATCAGGGTCCTGAACCAGCAAAAAAGCATAAGATGATGCAGAAATAGGAAGATGATATGATGGGGGTAAAAACCATCCCCTAAGGAGGTCTAAACACTCTTAACATGGAATTTCTTCCATTTTAAGATGATACATTAAGCCCCCACTTTAGCGGTAGTACGAAAATTGAATGTGCTCATGGTAAAGTTAGAGGAGAAAGAATCTTAGTGGATTGCAACGAAGTAGAATATCACTAAGTCAAGGACATGAGTCCTTAGACAAAGGATTCTAACTCAAAATTCATACATAAAGATATGGAAGATAAAGAGCAATAAATCATAGAAAACATACATAAATACATAAGTAAGACAAGAACAACACCATAGATATCATAGCTTCATGATCTAATCCTGCTAGCATGAAAGTGAAAGAGAGAAAAGAGATAGTGATTACCTCACCTAGTAAGATGCCCACCTTACTATGAATCAAAAAGCAGGGAGAGCCCCCAACAGGTTCACCCACAAATTGTGCTTGTAATTGTAAATGCTTCTTCTGACAGCTTTTTGAAAAATATCCATAGATCAACATTCTTGTATCACTATCGAATATAAAATGCGTGTCCATTCAGGATTTAGTAGATTATGTGCATTACCTTTTGAGGATTTAGCATATTTTTAAAATAAAAAGGGGTGCGTATCTCTTTATTATTTAGCAACTTATGTGCGTTACCTTCCAAGGAGTTAGCAAACATACATGTAAAAATGCGTGTCTCTTTAGGATTTAGCAGCTTATGTGCGTTACCTTCCAAGGATTTAGCATGTTACAAAATGTAAATAAATGTAAACTATAGTACAAGGGAGACATATATATGCCCCCCTCCTCATCATGACTACCTACTAGACAGGATAAGGAAGAGAAAAGAGAATACCTACTTCACAAGGTAAGGAGATATCTAGCTAAACAACAATGTATACCATATTCTTAGCAAAGAGCCTTGACCCTTACATCCAAGAACATAGATAATCGTGAAATGAATATGTCACTTATGGAAAAAGAATCCTCAAATAGGAAGAGATATTATCAACAAGAGCCCTACCAGAGAGGAGTGCTTAGGATAAAATGTCATCTTCAAAAAGCAAGAGGGACCCAAGATTCAACCATCAAGCTCCTTGCAATAAAGAGGATGAAGAATCTTGGAATGAAGGATAACAAACTCTAACCAAAAATAAAGGGCAAGAGTTTATAAAGAACATAATTTGCAAAATAAAGAAAAGGTAATGACCTAGGACAATCACCTCTCAAATAAGGGGGTGTCAATGGTCAAAACATAGATCTTTATAAGGAAAATAATGTTTGCAACATAAACAAATGCCACTAAGCTAAGGAAAGTAGATCCTTAGATAGAGGTAGAAGGAGGAAATACCTTGCCCCCCAGAGTTGACGGCAAGGGATATATCAAATTATATCAACAAAGTTATAAAAATAAGAGATATCCCTACAAAAAAGATGTCCTATAAAGAATATCATGAGTGTAGGAAGTTATAGGGAGAGAATGCAGAAAGAATAACCAATTATACTCAAAACAACATTCATGCTAAAAATATAATGGATCTTATAAGATTGTAATGGAATACCTCTTGCCCCCCAGTTTAAGAGACAAGAGGAGAAACATAGTCTAACTTGTAGAAGAAGAAGGGGAATACCCTATGTCAAATTTATGAAGAAATTGTAATATCACTCGGGAACAAGATATAATTCCATGAGAAGCTCTATCTCTAACATATAATTTGAAATGCACACAATCAACAAGTAAATGTTTATTGCTATTGTGGAAAGGACATTTGTACTTATGTAAAACATTTTCTGGAATAGGTTTAAAGTTTTCTTTCTTTGAATTCATTAAGTGTACATAAACTTTCTTAGCCACATCTTGAGGAGTGTCAGGATGATCTAAGGTAGGTGTTGGAAGAAGAATATCAAGAGGAGGACGATAGTTAATATTAGCCACATGAAATTGAGAAGATGAATAACCTATACCATGTGTATCATGTTTAGGAGATACATTGATTGGGTTTTTGATGCCATGTTCATTAACACAGAGTCCTAAACCCTTATAACCTTGTTTATCTACCATGATGTATCCAGTAGTATACCTATCTTGCACAGCGTCTATGGGAGATGATTGATTAAGATGCCCATGAGAGAATGTTGTATAAGGTGGAACAATGGTTTTAGGAGAAGTTTCTTTGGATTTCCCTTTATTATCACCATGGATAGGATAAGAAGGAGAAGGTAAATCTAGAAATTCTTGCACATCCTCATCTTGTACCATAGTTTGAGCCTTAACAAAAGTATGAGAAGAACTAGGGATGGAAGATGGAAGAATAGGAGTGGGATTATTAGAAATTATTGGAGTAGGAAGGTTAAGATTAGGATTAGGAAGATTAGGAAGATTAGGTAATGGAGTATCATCTACCAAATTCTTCACATAATCCAAAAGAGCAATAAGTACACTACAAAAATCCTTAATTAAAGTTTTGAAAGTAGGAATACTAGTATTGGTCAATCTTAGAATAGCGTAAGCAAGTGAAACATGGAGATTAACAAACATGATAAACTAGAGAACACTATATAGACATCATAGGTACTATAAAGAGATGCTAAAAGAAGAATAATGAGAAAAATATCCATACACCAAAAGAATTTCATGATGAAAATGCAAGAAATGTTTTTGTATTTATGAATGCAAATTATAATCTAAGATGTAAATCTAACACCAAAGAAAAGGAGTTGTCTATCGCAGGTTCACCAAAAATGTACAATATAAAATTGGATGATTGATTTTAATTTAATATGTGTACATATAAAATTGTAAAGGGGATTGAAATAGAGATATGTTTATTAAGAATATATAATGTATCAAGAATGATTGATTGATTATCTTGAAATGTAATGCATTGATGTGTAAATTGTCCTTTAAGTTGCCTATAATGTATTGAATCCCTTGACCTCAATCGAATTGTATTGATTAAATTTTGCAATTGTGATTAAGGAGAAGATAAGATGTCCCTTTTTACCCTCAAATGCACAAATGGGAGATCCAAGTTGATCAACCCCAAGGAAAGGCTAATGCACAAATGAATCAACTATTTGAAAAGGAGAATAACAAAGGAGATACCTTAAATTCTGTTAAATATAAGTATGGAAATGATATATGACAGTAATTGAAGAAATAAAATAAATGCACTAACCTTGAAATATTGTAGATCAAAGAATTTTGTTTTGTTAGGTCTGTAGATTGTTTCTGGAAAAAATGACAGTTGATCCCGAATCGGAACGCAGAGATGAACAAAACTTAGAAATATTTTTCTATTCTGATGTCATCTTATGAAAAAGGTTGACCTTGACCCACAAATCTCAACCCTAACCCAATAATGTTGACCTTGACCTACACAAGTTTGATAGAAAATCTGTTTGCACCGTCTGCAAGAAAGCTGAAAAGGGTATCCAGATCTGGTCTCAAAACTACAATCCTGAACCTGTACCTACCAGAAAAAGAGGATTATTTATTGTGAGGGAGGGGTTTGCCTTAGTCAAACCCTAATTTATGAATTAACCTTGAAATCAATAAAGTACAGAATGCTAGCAAGTAGTAGAATTGAATCTAACAATGAAGCTATGATATTCAATAGATATGTAATTGTAATTCAAATGTATGCAAGTATGAAAGTATGAAAGCATGAATTCAATAGAAACCATAAACCTCCATGATTTTTTGCTTGAAATCCACCTTCAAGAGATGATGAAAGAGTCTTGAGGATGCACAAAAGATCTTGAAGGAAGATCACACCATCATGATGGCTAGATCTAGGGTTTGAATGATGAATCTTGAATGTTTGCACCTAATCCCTTCAAAGGCTCGAGAGCTTGAATCCTTGATCTTCAATGGAGAAATTGAATGCTTGAGAGGAAGAATTTAACACCTTGAAATCTTGGAAATGGATGCTTGAACCTTTTTCTTCTTGAAAAAATCTTGATTAGAGCTTTTCTCACTTAGAAGACTTAGAGAAAATGAGAGAGAGAGAGACTTCCTTTTATATGAAATTAGGGAAAAATATTCTAAGGAGGCTGACATAGGATAATTAAATTTAAATTAGACCCATGCCCCTAGAAAAGGATCTATATTAAATATAATTTAGGAATCAACACTTCAGAACCTGAAACAGCCGACCCAAAAGCGGGAAAACAAAATTTTTTATGACCCCCGGCAGCTGACAAGTTTCCTGTTTTGAAAGGGGGACATAGGTCAAGGTCAAGGTCAACCCTGACCTAGGTTAGGGTTGAGGTCAACCCTAACCTAGGTCAAGGTCAAGGTCAACCTTGACCCTGGGGGTCAAAACCCCTGGAAAATATTCCAGGTGGGGTAGGAGGTGCCCGGAGAGGCCCAATCGGGGTCCTCAACTAGCACATAAGCATAAGATGATGCAGAAACAGGAGGATGATATGATGGGGGTCAAAAACGTCCCCTAAGGAGGGCTACATGATCTTAACATGGAATTTCTTCCATTTTAAGATGATATAGATTCCATGTTTACAGTAGTCATAAAACTGGTCAGAGGTGAATTCTCCTCCTCTATCTTATCTCAAACACTTTAGTTTTATCCCAGATTCATTCTCAACCTTAGCTTTGAATATTTTGAATTTCTCAAAGGCTTCGGACTTCTCCTTTATTAACACAACCCACATCATCCTTGAAAAATCATCAACAAACAAAATGAAATACCTTTCTCCGTAGTATGATCTTGTTTGAGTAGGACCACATAAATATATATGCACTAGGTCTAACTTGTTTTCAGCTGAGTTCTACTTGCTTCTGAAAGAGATCCTTACATGATTCCCCATAACACATTCCCTGCACATTGTGTCAACTGGTCCCTCAATACTTGGAAGGTCTCTAACTACCTTGACATTTCTTTTCTTTACTATATTATCAAAATTGATATGACTAAGTCTCTTGTGCCATAACCAATTGTCATCCACTTTTGCAACAAAACAACTTACATTTGAATTGAGCTGAAAAACATTACCTTTTGTTTTTTAGCCTAATGCAATCATGTCTCCTTCTTTGTTTCTAATGATACATTTGTTGTCTTTGAATTCCAAATGATAGCCTTTATCAAGTAGTTGTCCAACACTTAGTAAATGGTGATGTAATCCATCAACATACAGAACATCATTTGTCTTAGTCTTTCCATCCAGGGTCATAGATCCTCTGCCTATGACAGGTTTGGGAGTGTTATCTCCAAATCTAACCATGCCACCTTTCTACTTGTCTAGATGAAAAAATCTATCTTTATCACCTGTCATGTGGTGAGAGCATCCGTTGTCAATGATCCAATCAGTTATGATGTCTTCTTTGGAAATTAGGGCTAACTCCTATGCTTCCTTTTAATCTTCAATGTCCATTTCCTCAAGAAATTTTTCCATGTCTTTAAGGGAAACGAATCCAATTTCTTCTTCTTCTAAATCTTCATCAATTACACCTTCTTTGGCATGATAGAATTCCTTTCTATATTTGGGTTTATAATCAGATCTGAATTTCTTTACTCTTGTAGGACACTTGGATGCAAAGTGGCCGATATTGTTGCATGAAAAACATTTGAATGGCAACTATCCTTCATACTTGCCTTTGCATTTTCTTTCCTTCTTAGAAATCATAGAAATGATTTATTCTAGTTCTTCATCAACTTCTTCTTTCTCATTATTGCTAGAGATGTGTAAAGGTTTCTTACCATGGACTAAGGCTTTGAAGGTTGTTTCACTTTTGGGTTCAGTCTTCAATCTTGATATCTCAAATGCAGAGATTTTACTGATCAAAGTCTCTCTCTTTAAGTCTTTTGAAAATTGCATGATTTCATCTAGAATATTGATCTTTCTCTCATAGTCTATTGTCAATGTAGTCATCAGCTTGTCCATTATGTCTTCTTCTAAAATTTCTCCACCATTGTTTCTAATTCCAGAAACTACTTCATTTATCCTCTGATTGTAGGCTCTGATGTTATCTTCAAATAACATCTCAAGGTTGTTGTATTTCTTTTTCCATGTCTTCCTATGTGCATTCTTTTCTTGGATATCTCCTTCAAACATCTCTTCTAAATACTTCCATATTGTGTATGCCCTATCTACTTTCTTGATCTCAGAGAATTCACTATCAGATAGTGCACTTATAAGGGCTTCTTTGGCAACTGCATTAGCTGTGAATGTATCCTTTTGTTTACTAGTAGCATCATCTCTTGAGAGGTCTTTTAGAGAGGGAATAACAACTTATTGTGTGGCTATCTCAAAGATGTCAAAACCAACACACTGTAGATATGTTATCATTTTGTTCTTCCAATCTAGATAATTCTCTCCATCAAACTTAGGACTCTCTTTTCTGAAGTATGCCATCTGATCTACCTTAAGCTATTAGGCTTTCTCTTCAAGGAACTTGTCTCTACTACCAATTGTTAGAATAGTCCCAAAGGATAACTGAGAGGGGGGGTGAATCAGTTATCAACTATTTCAATTATTTTCTCATATTAACTCTAGAATACAATAAAGTAAATGCACATTCAGATAACACAATAGACAACACCACAATTTGGTTATGAGGAAACCAAATGGTAAAAACCCTGGTGGGAATTAACACCCACAATGAACTATACTTGTTTATTATAATGCATGTTAGAAGATCTTGCAACCCTATTAGGAATTGTTATTTACAATGCAATAAGTATAGTGACCTGGTTAAGTGTCAGACCCTATTAGGAGTCTTTTACAAATAACCCTGTTAAGGGTGAGGACTCACTATCCAAAATCTCATTGCTTCAATGGTGAAGGCTACAACCTTCTATAGAATAGATATGCACTATATCTAATGATGAACTTTAGATTAGACTTATTGTCTTGATCAGTTCCAATATATTGTAGTCTTTCACTTCTTCTTCACATAGATCCTTGATGAGTCAAACACAACTTATATTCTTCTCTGTACTTTTTCTGTCTCTTATCTTATAATTCACACCTAGCATTTCAAAAATGAACTACTATAAGTATCTTCCTTAAAGTATGAGATCATGGGACCTATTAAGAAACTCTTCATAACATCCTTGTCGGCTTAACTAATCATGCAAGCATAATTACAACTGTGCAATATAAACTGAATAGATGCGACACTTCACAAAGTTGGCCTCACCAAATTAACTCTAACATTGCAATATTTTTGAAACATGTTTGGCACCTTTAGATAACTATCTTCAACTCATAATTAAACTTGAATATACACATGCATATCCTGAAGATAAGTGCAACTCAAGAACCAATGCAATACGTCATCTATGTACAGACAAACTTCAAAAACTGTAACTGTAATGAACAAAATTACACAACATAATTGAAACCTCATATCTGAGTCTACGTGTATGAACAAAGCATAAACAACATGTCTACAACATGAATATAACCGTGCAAGGCTTAATAGAATCATTCTGATAAGTACATACACAACACTAATGTATATTATATGTTTTCATCAATGACAAACATACAATCAACTAGCTACCAGAAGTAAATCTCCAACATTCACCACCGAAAAGTGTAGCCTAGAGGACTATGTCCTCAGTAAGTATGATGAGCTGATGGAGCCCCTATATTAGTCTATTAGGGACTTTGACGGTGGAAAGCTATCAAGGATATTGAAGATGATGCTTTGAGCTCATGACACCGTAAAATTAGTAGATGAATTCTAGAATAGGGCCAGAGAAGTTGAGGAGAAGGTTGAGGTTGTCTGTGATCGGTGGAATAGTATTAAGGACATAGATGAAGATGGCATCAGCCAAATTTTGGAAGCATTCAAGAATAGAAAGGAGAAATAAGGTACTCCAAATTCTGGATATTTTCACCAGCAGGGTGCATTCTTTCACATTCATTAGTCTTTGAGTGTAATTTCCTGGATCCCAAAGTCCCAAATCCAATAGTTTGTATTATTTTGGTGGCCCACATCCAGGTTCCCCAGAGCTGACCGGTCACTATCTAGGAATTAATAATGGGGTTAGAAGGTAGGTGATCCCGATAGAGTGTGTCAGCTTGAAGTATGGTTCTGACAGATGGTCTTCCCAAGGCACCATTCTAGCATTAACTACTTGGTACATTGAAGAGAGTGAGTCACATATCACATTGATGAGGCATGTAGCCTCAAACATCAAAGAGATCGGATTTATTCTTTTCTCCCTCCAACACTCCTCTTGATGCTGATTCTTCCATACTCCTCTTCTTGTCTTATTCTTCTAACATGTTAGACCTCTGCTCTTTTTGAGGTAGTTGTAAAGTGGTGCATGTAGTACCAACCATCGGATATTGTATTTTATTGTTAAGTGTAAAGTTAGATTAGGTTAACTTTAGGAAAAGCATGTGTATAAATAACAAGTCTGAACTCATTTCAAGGGTCAGCAAAATTGATGGTTTTGTAGTCCATACTATTAGCTTTCAACATTTCATTTCTTATAATTATAGAGCTCAATGCTCAGTAGTTCTTAGTAGTTCTTGGTAGATAGATGCTCTCTTGGAGCTATTGATGTACACACCAGTGCTACTGGAAAACTATTAATGAAGAAGGAAGGATTCTCGCAATGATGTTGTTGGTCTCTTGATCTCTAAGTTAATACTCTTTTGTGTTGTATGTTTCTGATGTCCTTTTCTCTAAATGTTTAAGTAGATTAATGACCTCTTTCCCCTTGCTTTTGAACATGTATTAATCATTGGTTCTATATATTTTTAGTATTTAGTATAGTTCATTGGAGCATGGTTGATGTTTTAAATGTATTTGCATAACTATAAGTAGAATGGATACACTCTAACCCTGGCATATCTTTTGAATTTTGTTTGATAATCCAAATGCTTGCAGGAAACCCTAACTCAACAAAATCCCTAGAGAAGACAAGCTAAGAAAAAATAGCTATCCTCTCAAAAAAAAGAGTTACACACCCAACTTAGCTCCTGCATCATCGAGACCCAACACTCAGGTTCTTGAAGGCCCAGAGAATTTATTCCCTGGAAAACCTTTATAGGAAAAGTTGGTTGGTACTGCAGTACCCAGTGACAACTTACATCTATTGGCAGACTGGTCACAAAGTCCATTCAACAGAAACTAGAGCTAGAAGGAGGGCATGAGCACATCCCCTTCAGAGGATTTAGAATTTACACTGCTTGAGGGTTCCCCAAACTGTAGTTTTAGGAATCAGACCTTTAGTGGGATTGGATCATTTTCACCTGCACAATTTGAAAGAGTCCTTAGATTAGCCCCCAATCCTAGAAATTTTGTTCAACTCGAGCCTCCTTCTTGAAAGAAGTAGACCCTGCAAACCAAGTAGCCAGCCAACCTTTTCTGGGGATCTACTACATCTTAGAATACCCAAGTCTCCCAGAAAATCCCATGAACCAGCAACCTAGCCAAAATCAAACACCCCCGATGGCTACATACTTTAGTAGCACTGGGTCACCCATGGGGCAGTTTCCTGGGGCTACCAATGATCTTCCTCTGCATCTGGAGAAGAGATGCCCCCAATATGAGCATTTAGGCTCATGAACCATAGAAGAGCATATGCAGGCATACAAAGATGCCATCAACCAACACTGGATCCAACATCAAGACGTTGTGACCCAGATGTTTCCTTTGTCCTTGGGATAGAATGAGTTAAACTGATACCTTAACTTGTCAGCCAACTCCATTAACATTTGGCAGGACATGGAGGATGCCTTCCTAGTGGCCTTCTGTGTACATGTGGACTTGGCATGGTCCCATAGCCAATTTATCTCCATCAGGAAGGAACCAAATGAGCCCCTTGCAGCATTCAACCATCGGTTCCAATGCTCCTTGAAGTGGTGCATGGGCCCCTTCATCCCATTTGTGGATGTAACCATCCAGACATACCTTAATGTAATTGCCCCTTTTGGTGCCACTCTCCTATGGAGAACCACCACCCCCAATGACCGAGATACTCTAGCGAAGGTTTACAACCTAGCCTTGGAGTTGTCCCACAGTTTGAACAAAGCTCATTACGCGATTGGGTACAACACGCCTTTCAACATGATACCTGGTGGAACTTCTTATGCCAGGGTATATAACCCCAATCAGGCAATGGGTTCCTCAATGATGGCCATAAACCCACCACCACCAATAGACCAGCAGGTCTGGTACATATACCCATCACAAGCATAGACAATACTGAGCCTAGAATTCATTCCCTAGAACCAACCACAGGAAATGCAACAACCACTAACACAACCCTCCATAGTACCTTTCTTCCAGTTGCCTGTGGCTGGAGGATTGCCATCCTTGACTCCCGGAGCTATTGCCGCTTTCCCTAGCAACCAACCACAACAACTGTCACATTGTGACTCAAACAACTAGCTTTCTACCGAGGTTGAATCCCTCTAGTGATTGGTGTCCTCTCTGACTATGGACATGGGACATCTAAAGGTGGGGCCTCCTACGCCTCACAACCCCAATTCCTAGAGAGGGAATATCTTATTTAGCCAACAAAATACCAATGTTGGAGGAAGGAACTATAACAATAGGCCTCATCCCAATCAATAGCAATGAAACAATAATGCAAACACTGAAGGTCCCCTTCCGAACCAAAAAACCACTTAGGGCAGTGTTGGACCTACTAATTTCATGTCGATCATAGAACTCCAGCCCCTAACTAACTGGTGTAGATTGTATGACACCAACTCTCATTCTGAGGTGAACTATGCCACACTAGAGAAGGTCATCATGATCTCCCAGTTGGACAGACAGCAACCTTTCAATCCTACTCCCCTGGAAACATCAACACAAGAGCCCACTCATGGTGCCTTCACCTATGAGACCGTCTTCTTTGGAATAGACAAGGAAGATGAAGAAGAACCCAAATTGCAGGGGTTCTTTGATGAATCCATCTTGGCCTTTGAGTTCAATGCCTTCACCAACCCATAGACTCCCTACAACACTCAGAGTTAGGATGGTAAAGGACCAATCTACACACCTACACCACCCAAAGATACCCCTCACCAAGATAATACAACTATTCACTCCTTCCCACTGAAAGGGTTTGGCTCTAACCAAGCTAAGGATCTGGCTGAGGGAAGCTAGCAATATCCATAGGGAAGGTTTGACATCATAAAGGCATTAGAATGAACCACCACCTTCATGACCTTAATGGAGGTTTTGCTGAACTATCCCGAGCAGAGGAAGTCTCTTCTAAAGTGTTGGTGCTATTTCCTGTTTAGATTGTGCCCTATAATTTTCGTAGGTTCTCCTATCATTGATAGTGTCAAGGGCTTTGAAATTAAGATTCAAATTGTTCTTATGCCTCTGCAAAATTAGCTTAAACCCTTAACCTATTTGAAAATGGTGAAAAATGACTAAAAACCCTAACTGCCTTGGCCGATTCTATTTTCATGTTAATTTTTTGGTCACTTAAGTCTCCTTAAATCTTCTGTCCATTTTAAATGGGTTACTTTTGCAAAAAGACTGTGATTCCTAACCACTCTAATAATTCCTAAGTCGTGCCATGAAAAGTCCCTTTTTAGGCAATCACCTTATATGTCGAGAAAGTTAGCTTTGATCGAATGGTCGGCTTAATCGCTTAAAGGAAAGGTGCACAACATCTATCAGGCAAGTGATTAAGCGGTGGTGACACATGTCCTTGGTGGGGATGAATAATTCATGAAAGTCTTCAGTTAAACAGTTAGTGAATGTGAAAAGATTGGACGGATCGCTTAATGGCTTAATCAAAAAGTGCACGATATCTAGTGAGTAAGCAATTAAGAGGTGGCGACACGTGTCCTTGGTGGGGCATAATAGTTTTAAAGGTGCTCTGTTAAATAGTGGGAAAGTTTGGAAAGATTGAATGGCCCGCTTAATCGCTTAAAGGAAAGGCGCACAATATCTAACAGGCAGGCGATTAAGCGGTGGTGACACGTGTCCAGGAAGGAGTGTGGGTCCAGTCGGAGACAAGTGTAAAAGGTGTTAAAGCCTGGAAAGATATGATGGTCAGCTTAATGGCTTATACCCAAGATGAATGAAATCTATCAAGTAAGCCATTAAGCGGTAATGACATCTAGCAATTGGTGGGCCTAGGCATTCAAAGCAGGAAAAAGTTTAAACTTAAATTACGTTTTCTCATATCTCACAGCTAACTTAATTGCTTAAAGCAAAACTGCTCGACATCTAGTGAGTAAGCGATTAAGCAATGGTGACACGTGTCCTTAGTCAATAGTTGCTTTTGGGAAAATAAGACAACTGTCAAATGTAGAGAATGATGTCCAGAATCAATGGCTCAAATTCAAAGTTGATAAAATAAGTTACAGAGAGTCGTTAACCCACGAAATTGAAACCTGTGAATTAATTGCAGAATGTGTGGCAACTCTAGTAGAGTTCAATTTGAAAGATTGATTTGATTGAGGCCATAAAATTAATTACGTCGATTGCAGTCTCAATGATTCACCAAAACCATTTGAGCAAAGATGGAATTGCAAAGAAAACTAGCTTCACGCGACTTCTGTGCAGAACGGGTAAGCTTACTGATTCACTAGCTTTCAAATTGAGGTAGAATTTCTAGTTTAGAAAGGTTTTAGTGCTTTGTTTTAGAATCTAAATCTAGTATTAAGAGAAAAAACCTTAGAATGGCCCCTAGGGTTGCAGTTTCTAGAGAGGTTGATTACCAGAAGAGAAATGTTAGGGAATATTTGTTGCAACAATTACCACTGTCCTCAGGGGATGCCACACAAATTAAAAGGGTAGTTCCATCACATCCCCATTTCAAAATTGGAGAGGGGTTATACAATTCTGGTAGATGGGAAAAACATTCCCATACCAGTTTTGATGGCCTCACTTTGTTCAGAATGGCCTATAGCCAGAGGAATGCCCCTACCCCTGACTTTAATATTTGGGAATTAGACGTGGGAAAACTGATAGCACCTAGTGTATTCGTGGACACTGATTTGTTCACCTTGATTGCAAACACTTATGATAAGGTGGCTAGGGTTGTTAGGGACACCTAGGGAAATATACTATTAACTGTATCAGCTGATGAAATCAGAAAGATTTTCAAGCTGACTGACACCTCTCAATATATGGATGATATTGATCTTGAGTACTTTAAATAAGTATACTAGAACCAAAGAGATTATTACAGGGGAGAAGTAGTGAAGGGATATGCCAACAAAATAGGGAACTTGGTTGTGGTAGGGCCTAGAACCCTGGAACCCTTCAAGTTGGATCTTTTCAATGGCAAGGCCAAAAGAATGTACAGTGCTCTGTGCAATGTTTTGGGGATAGATGAAGAGGTGGAAATGCCTATCCATATAATGTTGATGGTTGTTCAAATTTTGCATCCCCATTTGTTAGTAGTATTTGATTATGCATCTTATATTTCTCAGGAAATGCATGAGGGTTTATCAGGAATTCAAGATGGAAACATACAGAAACCAATGGGTTGGTATTCCCTCATGATGCATATGTTCTTATTCAATAGTGCAAATTTCTTTGAGGAAGAAATGGAACTAGAAAAATTCCAAGATGGTAAAGAATTGCGGGTTCAGATGTGGAGTCTAGATTTATCTTGGGATACAAAGAATGCTAGCTATGTGTACTTTGAAAAGGTGTTTGCAACTAGACTGAAGTCACTGCTAAGTAACCAGAATGCTAGGGTTCACAATGAAATGATGAGGCTTTTAAGACCTATGGAGTATGCCCCAGAGTTAAAAATAGCTCACAAATGGGGAGATTTACTTTTGTACCCTTTTTCCACAGTAATTAGGGTTTATGGTTTCAGAGGTACTCCTTATGTGCTACCCTAAAGAGTCCCCCTCAAGATTAGAATAGAAAAAATTATAAGGCAATTAGGTGGGCTACAGGAAGAAGCCCTGACCGAAAAGATGAAGGGAAATATATTTCCTACCCTCACCAGAGCCCATCACTTTATCATGACCAAAGGTTGGTGGACTCAGTTTGATAAGTATTTTGAGCCCTATCATTTAGCCACTTCTGTGTCCAGATGTGATGAGGATTTTATTATGGGTATGTTCAAGAAGAGGAATAATTCTATGATGTTAAAACATCAATTCAATTATCCAGAGGATATCATGAAAAATATTTTTGACCTTGATGTTAAGGAAATCAGGAAAGAGAAATGGATGGCATACAAGAAGTCTTTGGACTTTGTTCAAAATTTTGATAAGACTTATGATCCTTTAAAGGATTTTTTCCCATGGTCTTACAAAATTGATTCCCTAATGAACTTTTTTGAGGGAATTATGCAAACCCTAAATGAGAAGAGGCAGAGAGCGGTTGAAAATGATCCAGAAAGGACTCTTGTTGTCTTGAATAGATTTCCACAGAGCAGAGTAGTTCCACCAGGGAATTATGTAGTATATAAGAGAAGAGGATATAATACTATTTTTCCCAAAGCTGACCAGCTTCTCTAGCATAAGGGAAAGAGACCAGAAGATATCATTGGTCAAGAGATGCCCTCTCCCAAGAGGCAAAGGGTGGAAACCAAAGAACAGGAGAGTGAATTATACTCTCCTTCCCAATCCCCTATGCAGTATGATGATCGGGCCATTGCAGAACAATTGGTCAAATTAAGGAATGTTGGTGAGGTAGTTGTTATTACTCAAGAGTTGCAAGACGGGATGCCAGAGGCACCTAGACATACAACTAATGACCTCACAGTGGCAGAATTTTCTGGTAAGGAGTTAGATCCTGTAACCAAACAGGCCAATGATGAATTCTTGTCTGATGACAATTTCATCAAAACTAGGGCTTTCATTCAATTTCTATGGAGGTGCCATATTGATGAATACCATCATAAGTGCCAAAATATGCTAGAAGCTCAACCTAATTCTGCCAAGGAGGATGTAGAAAAGGAAGTTATGAAAGAAATGATATCAAAGTTTGATAAGATTACCCCTGAAGAGGGTAGACAAATGTTTAAGAGGCAGGGAGTCCTCATATTGCCACAATGGGATCTGGTGGATGCAGTGGTCTTTGATGTTGTAAGAAAGAAACCCAAACCTATGACCACTATTGGGACATCAATTGGTGCCCATTTTAGTGAAGATCATGCAGCTCTGGCCATCTGGTCATTAAGGAAAAAGGACAAGAGGAGAACAAAGGAAGATGATGAGGTGGAAGACATAGACAACCTAATTGTAAAGAGGGTTGCTGATACCTCAGGAACTAAAGCTGAAAATCTTGTGGTTCAAATAGATAACTTAAGCATGAAGGTAGTTGAGAGAGAAAAGAAGGCCTATTCCAGTTTAAATGAGAGATATGAGTTTGTCCTCAAAGCTTATAACAAGGAAAAGTTCAAATCCTTAATGAAAGACAACAGGATAGAAAAGCTGGAGGGTAAATAAAAAGTCCAATTTATGCCCCAAGGGGTAATTTCCTAGGAACCTCATCATCCCTCCTCCTCTAGTCCATTTATAACATATCCCCCATCCCCTGAACCTCTAAGCCCTACTACCCAAGAAGTCATTGATGCTAAAGGAGTAGAATTAGAGGCTGAGAAGAACAGGTTGATCAGTGAAAGGTCAAGGCTGGAAGAAGAAGGTAAAAGAGATCTTGAAGACTCCCTTGCATACAAAGAGGCTAAGGAATTGGTAAAGAAAAAAATTTCAGATAAGATATTTTCCAACCTCAAAAGGTGTGCCAGTGAGGTTAACCTTTCTAACCTTTATTTACTGGGGAAAAAAATTGCAAGCATCACTAGCAAACATGAGGATGAAAAGAAGCAGTGGGATCTGATAGTGAATAAGTGGAAAGGGAAGGCAGCCCATGTCAAATCCTTCTACTCCCTCTCAAAGGAAAAAAATAACATTGATATTATCCTGACAAGCACTCATAAGTGTCTCAAATTGATGGTCAATTTGGACATCAAGAAGAACGTGGTCATGAAGAGGGTCACAACTCTGAGAGGAGAATTTTCCAAGGATAGATATGATATGTATCCCAATATGTTCAAAGAAGATGAGAACACTAAGAGTGAAGCCTTATGGCTGAGGCAGTTGAATGAAGCACTAACCAGTAGGAAAAAAATTATTGTTACATTGGCAAATATTGGCTGGTTTGTGCTAACTATTGACATTTTGAAAAAAGACAAGGCATTTTTTGAATCCTGGGAGGTATAATTTGAGAAAGATAAAAATTATTGGGAGGATTTCAATCACCAAAAGGATGAAGTTCTCAATTTGATTTGGCCAAGTCATGAGGTGTTCACTACATGGGTTAGCAAGTATGGTGTAGTTACCCTGGTGGCATGAGATAGTAAATATAAAGGGGACAGCTAACACCAAGGAGGTTGAGCAATTGGAGAAAATCAGATATTGGGGACTATGCAACAGAAATAAAACAAAATACAAATGACAAAGACCCAACCAGCTCATAGCAACTTCAAGCATTCAAGTGGTCATAGGACAGAAGATTACTTGGCTCAGAAGAATTTGTTATTCCCATCCGCCTGAAGTTTTGTCTTTTCTTGAAACTGTAATTTGTCATTTAGTCTAGTCATATGTAGCTTGTTGCATCCTTATTTTTCAAAAGGATTCCAAGATGATTGTGGCTATCTTTAAGTATCAAAGTCTAGTATTGTAAGAAGGATGGTAAAAATGAGACTACAAGGTAGATTACTGAATGGTGTCTGAATGTTGGTTTTAAGTCTTTTGAGTGTACTGATATTCAAATTCACATTAATAAAATACAATGGAATCATTATTTTTATGTCAATGATGTCTTCTTGCATTTGCTATTAATTATTGTATGTTCAATTTGTAAGGCATTTTGAGTATACTGGTTATAAGATAGTCATGTTCTTGTCTGTGAGTTGCTTTCAAGGAGAGTTTTAAATCTTCCAGATAATTACAGAGGATTAGGGTTTATGCAAGGATTTGATACAGGGGTGTGGGGATGAGAGGATATCTTGTAACACATTTTATCTGGGGTTCATTTTTATTTCTATTGATTGTCTTTAATATGTGTAGGCTCTGTTTTGACTCTATCACCCATGATTAGGCACTGGTCAAAATGCTGATAAGTGGTTGTTATCATCAATTCAAACTCAATCAATCTTTATATTTTTGTTATTTCAAGTAAATGTCTAGTTAATTGTATTCAGTACAATTCATTTTAATGATTTCTTTAAGAGTGAATCAATAGGTTAGCCTTCCTAGGCTTAAATGGCATAAAAAGAAGGATTATAAATCCTTAATCCACTGTTGAAAAACTGCTAAAAGCAAATATTCTGTCAAAGGTGCACCCGCCTAGGTATGTGGAGCCCAAAGTGTAGAAGGATTTTTCATCCTTGTTAATTATCCCTTTTCCCTATGAGAATCTAACTTGGATATAAGAGAGTATGGTATTTATTGCCATTGTAATTGATTCGACAAGAAAAAGAGCTAACAAATTGGTGACTCTACTAGGGAATTTTGTAATGTTCTCAGAGTCATGATCATGAAAGCATTTGTCCTTACAATATTGAGAATCAGTTTGTTCTTCCTTATAATCATTAGAGAGATTTTATTTTTCTTATCTGCTATGGTGCATTGTTTGAAGGTCCCGATTCTGAAAATGATACAGATCTTGTCTGAGTTGGAATAATTGATAACTCTAAAATATATAATATGATCCCTTGTTTGTTTTCAAGAGGAAGTCCATTGTATGGAAAATATTTGTAGTTATCGGTAGTGAAATATCATTTTCTTGAAATTACCAAGTGACGAATTATCAAGCTTAATATATCTACAAATTTCCATATTTTCTTATTACTATAAGGCGAAATCTGAGATAGGACAAGGTGTTTGATCTTTATATATATTAATCCTCTGAAAAGGGGTGGTGACTCTAACTTCTGTGTAGTCTAGTATTCCATAGTGAATTATTTGTTTGTTATATGAGATGAGATGACAAAGAAATACTAGATCGTATTCCAGACTGAATCTTGAAAAGGATCTTGGAGAGGACCTCTGTACACCTTAAAGGAAATAATGGTCTAAAAGAGGGGCATCTAAACATGATTCCCAACATGCCTCTGAAGGAAAAATTGATATTCCCATTCTAGAAAGGAAGTCATCTTCATCTAAAGATGCAGAACCCGTGGTACCAGTTGATGCTTATAGAGCTAATACTAATTTTGATCCCTTTAGGGATGGAGAAAATATTGACATAGGGTTCTTTCTTGCTAAAGAAAATTTGGCTCCACCAGAAGAGACTTCTACTGCTGAAACAACATCATATGATTCTAATAAGTTGCAAGATGAGGTTTCAGCTTTGAAAACAAAGAAGAAAGAACAAGAAAAGGAAATAGCTGAAGCAGAGGAAAAACATGGACAAAGGATATATGACTTGTTATTGGAAAGAGAAGAACTCCTGGCTAAGACTAGAAGGAATGACCTCAAGACTAAAAACCCGAATCAAGAAGTAAAAGGTTTGGATCCAAGATTGTTTGGTACCCTCAATGACTTGAGAAACAAAGCCCTAAATAAAACTTCAAACCCTAAAAAGGATGTGTTTGAGAAGGAAGGACCTGTCATTAGGCAATTATTCCCATATGAGAATGAATGAAATGTGAAACTCAAAGAAATGAATAAAGATGCCCCTGACAAAGGTAAGAAAAAGTTTTTGGGTATCAGCATAAATGAACTTGGGCATAAAGTTTCTAACCTTAAAGGAATAGCTAAAATTGATTTGGACATTGAACAAGCTAGGAAGGCTAAACACAACTTGGAAAAACAACTAGAAAAGTTAGAATTGGAAGCTCCTGTAGCTGATATGAAGATGAAGATAGCTTTACTTCATGCCACCAATAATACTACTACAACCAGTTCTATGCATGTGAATCAAGGAGTACAACAATTGAATCCATCTGCTGATCTAAATGTGAACAACCAAGGTGGTGCTCCTAAGGTCCAAAAGTGTGGAAACAACCCAAATGTTCAAAACTTTGGTCCTAATGTATCTGCTCATCTTATGAGTCCTCGCCCAAGTTTCCAAGCTACCAAGCCCAAGCAAAGTGTTCCTCTACCTGTTCAACATCAAGGAGGAATTGTTGGACCAAATGGTCATAACGATCTGGGGAACTTTCAAAAGAGGCTTGTCCACATGAACAGATATAGAGCTCTCTTCTTTGAAGGCATTCCTGGTCACCCTAATGTGATCCCCAATGAGGTAAGAGATAGGATCCCTAAATTAACAGGAAATAATGTTGTTACTTGTGAAGAGAAATTAAAATATTTTGGTGATAAGATGATTGATTTTGAAATTGAAGATGAGGATGTCATTCTGAAACTTTTTGTTCAATCTTTAATTGAGGATGCTAGGGATTAGTTCAAAAACTTGCCTAATGATAGTATTGCCTCTTGGGATGAATTTGTAAAATCCTTTAGGGAGCAGTATAGAGAGCATGTTAATTTTGGATATATGTTAAATGAGTTTAATAACATCAAGAAGTTCCCAAATGAAAATATGGCTGATTTTAACAGTAGATTCCAAAAGGCCATGAGCAAATTGTTCCAAGTTTTGAGATTGGATGAGGAAGTGTGCCTTACCACTTACATAAATGTTGCTGATGGAAAAATGTCTTATTTTCTTAGAGATAAAAACCCAACTACTTTAAGGGATGCTTACAAGATAGAAATTTATATTGAGAGTAATAGGAGAGCATCAGGGAAATTAGGGAAAAGAGAAGACAATAAACTTTGGAAAGAAAAGGGATCTGCCACTAAAAGTATCAAAGGAGATGATACAGTGGATAAATTGGTGAGTGCAGTAAAAGACCTTGCTGCCAAGATGGATAAAAATCATAGAGGAGGGTACTGAGATAATAAGTATACTAACCAAAGATTTGACAGACATCCTAACTTGAGAGATTATCCATACAAGACCAACTGGAATAATGGTAAAACTATCCTTGAGGGGCAAGATAACCCAAAGGCAAAAGAAACCCCAGACCCCCTGAAAAGGAACAATGCCAACTATGTTGAGAACACTCCCTAGTGTGATGCTTGCAATATGCCACACTCTTCCTATCAATTTGTAGTAGCTGAGGCTTTGTTTGACCAAACAGAAGAAGGAGAGTAGGAAGGTCCTGCTATCAACATGTTCACTATAAAGAATCCATATCCATGGCTCCCTAATAGTGCCTCATTTTTTGATAATTCATGTTCAGAGGATAATTATTTTTTTACAAACCAGTTACAAAGTTTAACATATCAAAGTGATCAGGATGAGTATGTTTCACAGGAAACTATAAACATAGTGGGTGATGATAGTTCACAATCTCATTTTAGGACTCTTACTGACGAAGAAAAAAGATCCTTAACTGTTGCAGAAATTAATCAAGCAAGAAGTGCCTACAACTTGAGAAAAAGAATAGTACAACTAGCTCAAGGCAAGTCTACCCCTGTTTATGTTAGAAAAGATTCACCTCAAGTAAATGAGGATTTTCATCCTAAGAAAGATGACAAAGATGAATGTTGCAAACAACTAGGATCTTCTCATGATCATATTGGGGAAGGAGTATCAAAGGAAGAATTAGTACCAAATGAGAAACTCAAAAAAATGAAGAAAGTAAATGATATGCCCCCTGAATCGCCTCATTTTGACATGAAACATGCTTTGACCCAAATGAAAGTCTTAGTTCTTCTTATGGAAATGTTCAAAATAAAAGAGCATAAAGAAGTTTCTCTGGCATTATTAAAAGGAATAGATGATGTATCTGTCCCTAATCATGAGGAGATACCTTTGATACTAACTAGTGCTAAAGAAGATTGTTCATTAGTGAAAGGAAAAGGAAAGAGCAAGGAATTCTCTAACATTTGCATTGGAAATATAATAACTCAAGAACCATTGTCTGTTGATCCATTCTATGTCACCTTAATGGTAAATAATTTCTTGGTAAAAAAACTGCATGATTGATTCTGGAGTAGTAGCAAATGTGATGTCCTATCATGTGATGAAAGAATTAGACTCTGGGTTACTACATCTGTTGGGAGCTGCTATGCCATGGATAACAGGGAAGTTCTTGTGGTAGGAACCTTGAAGGATATTGAAGTGAAAATTGTTGCTTTCCCTGAAGAAACTTATAGAATGGACATAGTAGTAGTGGATACTAAACCATATTATGATATGCTTTTATCAAGACAATGGGCAGCAGCAGTAGGAGGAAAGATGCAGTTGGATTTATCTTATGCAACTATCCCTGTAAATGGGAATGAGGTCAAATTGTATAGAGAACCTCGATCATCTATTATGGTTGAAGTGGTCTTACCTGATCAATTAAATTCTTGTGTGAATGTTGATATGGAAAATTTTATGGTTGAAGAAGTTAGGCCATAGCTAAAGAATACTGACCCAGTTGTGGATGAATTGCTATTACAACAAAATGGGCTCTAGAAAATGTATTTTGATGGAGGATGTTCAAAAGAAGGATCTAGGGTAGGATTCTTGTTGATATCTCCATCAGGTATCACTTTCAAATATTCATTCATGTCAACTTTTCAATGCACAAACAATACTGTCGAATTTGAGTCGTTAATCTTGGGAATGGATATTGCCATCAAGAAATAGAATGACCACTCAGGGATGGTTACTAAAATTAAATACTTATTTGAACCTCAATCCTATGATAGAAGAAGATGTAATTCAATTTTTTGTACTACATTTGGAAGATGCAGCCCATGATTGGTGGCACCACAGAGTCCGTACCCAAGGATATAAAAATATAACATTGTATGAAGAATTCTCACAAAATTTAATCAAAAGATTTGACTGGAAGCACCTACAGAAAGATTTCAAGAAATTAACACAACAAGTCCAAACAGGAACAGTAGATGAATATGTCCAGAGATTTCAAAGAATTTTGATAGGAGTCATGGGGATAGACAAGGAAAAATTATCTTACCTATTTGTGGATGGACTAAATGAATCAATTAAGGGGTTGGTGTCTGCCTTCAAGCCAGCCACCCTAGATGATGCCATAGAGATAGCCTTAAATATGGAATCGGCACCCAAAAATGACAAAGGTTCAAATGAACACATAAGGCACTTTTCAAAAAGAGAAAATCACCACAAAGATTTGAATGATCTTAAAAGGAAAAATTTATGCTATAAATGCCAAGAACCATGGGGAAGAGGACATATTTGTCATAAAAATGAATCAAACAAAAATAAGGCATGCTATCGGTGCAATGAAAGGTACCAACCCGGCCACAAATGCAAAAATCAAATCCATCAATTGGAAGCAACTTCAGAGGATGAAAGAGAGGAAGAGGCCAATAAAAAGGTTAAATATGATGAGAAATAACAAGTAACGATAGCCACTATGGGTAGTCCAAATCCTAAGCACCGCCCTTTTCGTATAAAAAGCACCCTCAAAGGACAAAAAATTATCTCTTTAGTAGATAGTGGGGCCTCTCATAACTTCATAAGTAAGAAGTTAGTGGATAAAAGGAAACTCAAGACTAAGGAATTTAGAGGATTCTTAGCAGCATCAACAACATGAGCTTTAGTTCAATGCACAAAATTAGTACCCCAATTAAAAGTATTCATAAGATCAAATTCAATCGAAGAAGATTTCTATGTGGTACCGCTAGATTCTGACATGATTTTGGGCACTCCATGGATATATTCCTTGGGGCATTTTTGGTTTGATTTGCCAAACTTAACAATCTGCTTCCAACATAAAGGCCAAGAAATAATATTACAAGGGTTGCCTAATGGTTCACCAAAAGCAGTCTCTTGCAAAAGGATGAAAAGGATGACAAGGGGAGTGGGCAGCCCAATGCTTGATACTTGATGAATCAACCCCACAAGGGAAGGCCACTCACAAAGATATTAAACCCATATTGAGGAAACACAAGAAAGTTTTTGATGAGATCCCTCTAGGGTTACCCCCCAAAAGGGGATTCGAACATATTATAGAATTAGAAAAAGGAGCACAACCAGTAATTACCACTCCTTATCGCCATCCACAAAAATTTAAAGAAGAGATAGAAAAAACCATAAACAAATTACTAGAGATGGGCCACATATAGCCAAGTTCCAGCCCATTTGCATCATCAGTTGTACTAGTAAAGAAGAAAGATGGAACAATGAGAATGTGCATTGATTACAGAGCTTTGAATAAGAAAATGATTAAGAATCGATACTCTATTCCTAGAGTGGATGACCTTATTGATGAACTCCATGGAGCCAAATATTTCTCAAAAATTGACCTAAGGCCTGGATATCACCAAATAAGGATGAGAGAGGAGGACATTCCAAAGATAGCATTCAGATGCCACTATGGACACTTTGAGTTTCTGGTCTTACCCTTTGGGTTAACCAATGCTCCCGCAACATTTCAATCCTGTATGAATCATACTTTCAACTCAGAAAATTTTTATTGATATTCTTTGATGATATCATCATATATAGTAAAACTTGGGAGGATCATCTTAAGCACATTGATGAAGTACTAGAAATTCTTGAGCAAAGGTCACTATATGCCAAAGCTTCAAAATGCGAATTTAGTTTGGAAGAAATTTTATACTTGGGTCACAAGATCAGTGAACAAGGAGTAAGTGTTGATGAGGAAAAAATCAAAGCTATTAAGGAATGGCCAAAGCCTAAAACATTGACCCAATTAAGGGGATTTCTAGGACTTTGTAGTTATTATAGAAGATTTGTTAAGGGGTTCTTGAAATTAGTTGCACGTCTTATAGATTTAACTAAGAAAGGAGTTTTTGGATGGAATGAACCAGCCCAACAGGATTTTGAAAACCTCAAAACAACCAGGAGTTCATGCCCCACCCTAACTATCCCTGACTTCTCCCTACCATTTGAGCTACAGTGTGATGCATCAGGAGAAGGCATAGGTGTAGTTCTCATGTAAAATAAACATCCAATTGCCTTCAAAAATAGGAAACTCCATCCCACTGAAAGATCTTATTCTATCTACGACAAAGAAATGTTGGCAATTATGCATGCTCTGGAAAAATTTAGGCAATACTTGGTTTGCGGGAAATTTTTTGTCAAAATAGATCACAATAGCCTACAATTCTTCCTAAAATAGAAATTTCTTAACAACCATCAACAAAAATGGGTGAGCAAATTACAAGCCTATTGTAACCACCTAAATTTGGTCTATCGCAACTATGGACCCTATTTTCCCTAAGTGTGATCATACCCTCGATTTATGTCCAAACGACCCTGTTACTGCTTGGCATAATTCTTTTAATCAATTTAATATCCTAGGTGATTTTTATCACTAATTTATGTTAACTATTATAGCCATATAATTCAAATCAATTTTGACCAATCAAATCAAATCAAAATCAAACATGGCTATAGTATTTAATTATAAAGGAATTAAATAAATCCCTAAATCAAATACCCACTTGCAATCAACCCATTCCCCTAGCCTATTTAGTTTAATTAAAAAGGCTATAGTC
>MU227543.1:789531-834385 GCA_018584345.1 Thuja plicata
CCCCCTCTCTCTCTCCCATTCTTCTATAAATAGAAGCCTGTTTTGAGAGCAAATAAGCCTTCACCTAAGATTGAAAATACATTGTTATGCTACTAGATTAATCCTAGAATCACATTTCATCTTTCATTTCATGCTAGTTCATTGTTCTCATTTCATCTTTTAGAGCTAAAATACATGTTTTTATCATCTTTTAGCTTGTTTTAAATAAAAATCCTTCATGCTAGGTTGTATTCATCACTGGTTTATAGCATATTCTGAGGGCTAATATGTTGTTAATCACACTCCTCCTAGTTAGCAAGCAATAGGTCAGTTTTAGTGGGTTTTATATGCTTTTCTAACCCTTTTGGACTAATATAATGATCTATTGAGTGTTTGTGTTGATTCGTACAGGTACCCATTTACACACACACACCTATAACTTTGATATAGAATATGTTAAAGGGAAAAACAATGTTGTGGCCGATGCACTATCTAGGAAGCCCTGCTTGTACACCATAACCGATATCACCACAAAGTGGAAGTACTCCATTGTTGCAGAATATGCAAAAGACTCTCACACAAATAATCTTATGGAAGGAAACACACAAGTAGAAGATTATAAGGTAGTCAAAGGAATTATCTTATATAAGGACAGAATCTATCTTACTCCAGGTTCAAAGATGAAAACAACAATCATCAAAGAATACCATGACAGCCCCCTATCAGGACATCAAGGATATTACAAAACATACAAACAAATAAGAGAAAGGTACTCCTAGAAGGGACTAAAAAAAGACGTACTTAAACATGTCCAATAATGTATGACATGCCAAAAGAATAAGGCAGAACAGACACACCCGGTTGGCTTGCTTCAACCATTACCTATACCAGATCAAAAATGGGAAAGTATCTCTATGGATTTTATAGTAGGACTTCCCAAAGTACAAGGGAAGGACTGTATATATGTAGTAGTGGATCACCTAACCAAATATGCACACTTCATGGCTATATCTATAGAATACAGAGCACCTCAAGTCACAGAAGTCTTCTTTAAAGAAGTGTTCAGATTACATGGATTACCTAGACACATTGTTAGAGACATAGATAGCAGATTTTTGAGTATGTTTTGGCAAGAAATTTTCCGCTTGGTAGGCATAGAATTAACACCTAGTACTAGTTATCATCCACAAATAGATGGACAAACAGAAATTGTCAATAAATGGATAGAAGGATACCTAACAAACTATGTTACAGGACAACAAAATGCATGGACGAAATGGCTTCACCTTGGTGAGTATTGTTACAACACTACACATCACATATCTATCAGAATGAGCCCATTCAAGGCATTGTACAGTTATGATGCAACTTCCTTTGGGAATTTAATCTTACCTGAAAGTAGGGTACCTGGAGCTAGAGATTTTGTACAACAAAATACAGATATTATGAGAACTCTCAAAGATAACTTACACCACGCATAAAATCAGCAAAAGATGTATGCTGACCGAAACCAAATTGAAAGAACATTTGACATGGGAGATTTGGTTTTCTTGAGACTATAAGCATATAAGCAAGGATTCATCAAAACTAGTGGAGTAGAAAAATTAAAGCCACGATTCTACGGTCCCTACAAAGTTTTAAGAAAAATTGGAGAGGTGGCCTATGAATTGGAATTACCTAAGAATAGCAGAATCCATAATGGCTTCCATGTATCACAAGTAAAGAAGGTCCTCAAACAAAAAATTGCTCCATGTGAAGAATTATCCCCACTAGATGATGAAGGCAAACTCATCCTAGAACCAGAAGGGGTCATCAACATGAGAGAAAAGAAACTAAGGAACAAAATCATTCCAGAATATCTAATCAAATGGAAAGGGTTACCAGAAGAAGATGCAACTTGGGAAGGAGCATAAATTTTTGAGCACCCAAACATTAAATTTCTTGAGGAAAAGCAAATTTAGGAGGGGTGGACTGTAATATCCCCATATTTGTATTTAATAAATAAATAAATAAACAATTAATTGGAATCGATGAAATTATAAGTAAATAATTAAATAGTTTATCAATAAACATGTCAATTGCCAAATTTATAAACTAATCTGACAATTCCAATTAATGATATTTTTTAGACTAAGGCAACCAACACAGGTAACAACATCCATGCATGCAAACCAGTGGAACTATGAAGATAGACATAAATAATAAATATAGTGTTGGGTGCTATTAATGCATAGGAGGATATGGACACCGCGACAACCTAGGTAGTAACGGCTTACATGACCATAAGAAAATTAATTAATCGACTTATTTGGGAGAGAGTGGTGGTAATTACGGGGATGATTATGGTCCTAAGAATTAGTTAGTGGAGTCATCAATAACATAGCTTATTTAACCACTGATAATTAACGTTGGAGGTGCTTCTTCGAGACACATCCTTTCTCCTCCAATATGTACATATATATATGATAATCATATGATCCAAGGAGGGATGGAGAAGAGAATTGAATATTACCTGCTACTATATAAAGACTGCTTTGTATATGAGCTCTTTCCTATTAACATTGTATCTTGGTACACGAATATAAGATGCAACTGGGGCCTGAGGCCATACGGCTGGTTTAAGTCAAACAACATTTCACCATACCATGATATATTCATACCCCACACCAGGTACACTATTCCCAAATTCTAAATATCAAGTTATGTATGATTAAATTAATTAATTAATAATTTATATATATATCCCTGTTCTGGCTTCTTGTCATGGGCCGAATTGGAAGGAAGAGAAAGGTGTATTCAAGGAGAGCTGGTGTAAATCCCGCCAATAGCTTTTGTCCCAAAATAGGGTGGGGGTCAGCGTCCCAATATTTTGGGCTTGGACCTATAAACCTTGAGGGAGCCTATTGGGAATGGTCTCTAAGTGCCTTGATCACATCCAGAAATCATCCTAACCAATTCAGCCATGCAATAAGTTAAGACTCGAGATCATTAACCTAAGCATAATAATGGACATGAAATCTATTAATTTGTCTTTTCATCTAACTAAAGTAAGTAATGAATAGATCTAATGAATGGTAAGGTTACAATCTAACAAGGATCATTACAAAGAGATTCAGTATGATGGATTGTAAACCAATGTCCACACCTATGGAAACCAACCTTCTCAAGTTAAGAGAAGTCATGGCTAGTTCTGAGGCTGCAGATGCTAGTTTATACAGACAAATCATTGGATCTCTAATGTATCTTGTTAACACTAGACCTAATATATGTTATGTTGTAAATGCTCTAAGTTAGTTTATGGTAGAACCTAAACAATTGGATATGAGTGCAGTTGAGCATATTTTGAGATATCTTCGTTGGACCATTGAGTATCGTCTATTATACAAGAATGTAAAACTAGATCTTCATGGTTTTACAGATTCAGATTGGGCAGGATGCATTACAGACCAGAAGAGTACATCTGAATGTTGTTTTAGCTTGGGATTAGCTATGATTTCTTGGTTTACCAAGAAACAAACTCTATTTCTCAAAGTTCAATAGAAGCAGAGTATATTGCAGCTTCTCTCGGGGCTAGAGAAGCAGTTTGGTTAAGGAAACTCCTAGTGGGATTATTTGGACAACCTATGGAACCTAGTGTTGTTTATTGTGACAATCAAAGTTGCATTAAACTTTCTATCAACCCTGTGTTTCATAATAAGTCCAAAAATATTGATATTCCTTATCACTATGTTAGGGACATGGTAGAAAGAAATGCCATTCAATTGGAATATGTATGTATTGATGAACAAACTATAGATATTCTCACCAAACCTTTAGCAAGGGGCAAACTTCAACATTTTAGGAATAAACTTGGCATGGTGAAAATATGAGTTTGTTGTACTAATATTTTTTTATGTTTTAGAATTCATATTTCTTTGTGGCAAAGTTATATGAGTTCATTTATGCTTACTTAGATTTTGACTTGGATGTGGATTGTGGTAGTTCACATTTATATGATTTGTTGTATATCATAGTGTTGATAGTCTTTGAGTCTTGAGGACTCATGGATCAGGGATCAACATTTGAGTATTGGTGACATCATGGACTTGATGTTAGGAGACCATTACTCCAAGCACTTGATGAATATCATGGACTTGATATTCTTTAGACCAATGCTCTATGATATCATGGACTTGATATCTCTTGGATCAGGGATCCACACTTGAGTATATGGTGGACATCATGGACTTGATGTCTGGATGCCATTGCTCTGAGAATTTGGTGAATATCATGGACTTGATAATCAATAGGCCAATGCTATTGATATCATGGATTTGATATCTACTGAGTCGAGGTGACTCTTGATTAGTTAACATCATGGACTTGATGTTACTGTATATTTGAGAATTTGGTAAAATGATGTTATCATGAATATCATGGACTTGATATTCTTGTGGACCTAATCAATCCACAAATATGAAGGATAACATCATGGAACCAAATTATAATATATATATATAGATTTGAGGAAGATAGGATCTACCTTCATAGATATGAGATCTATGACATCTCAGGATAAGGTATCCGAGATGGTTATGTTTTTTGTTTCACTATCAAGGTTGATAGTTAAGGGCATGTCCTAATATAGATGGGATCTATAGTCTAATCTTACCCTCAAGACTAAGAGGGAGTGTTAATAATTATAGCCTTTCGACTAAGATCAAATTGGACAAACAAACTAATAATTAAATATTATCAATTATGCCCTTTCTCTACTTGTGCGATTTTATAATAATAGGAGTATTATTATAAAATACAAGTAATTTAATATATATGTGGTTTAATTAAATTGGACAATAGGGATTTATGATGGATCAGACTGATACACTTTGAGAGTTTTCAGCTTGTTGGTTGATCTTCCTTGCAGGCCAGGAGTAGGAGTTAGAGATTTCTCCATATTTGCTTTTAGTAATTATCAGTGATGCAAATAAAACTTATTTGCACCACCTAGTTTGTTGGAAGCCAATCTTATTGTGTTTTAGTAATAAAAACCCTATTCTTCGAGTGAGCATAGGAATTCTTGGTATGCATATTCTTGTTGTGGTGATTTAGTTATCTCATTTTGAATAGATGTATTACTGTCATAATAAATCAGAATTCTAGTATTTCTTATCAGTCATTTATATTTTTGCATTTTAATTTCAAAAATCATATTTATTTGCATAGCATACCTGGCAATGTTCAAACTACCATAGGCATTGAAACTAAAAATCAAAACTCATGGTAAGCAACACAAAACATCTCCAATCAGCAATCAAACAAATCAGAAAAATTAGATCAGATATGGTTGGGGATCTTTCAGTGGTATCAGAGCCCATGGAGATTACCAGTTAATTATATCTCAAATAAGGGGACATTATGCAGCTAAAGATGACAGATTAAAATTGTATAAATATGTTTTTTGGGATAGGATGGAATTCTTTGATTCTTTCAATATATTATGGGTTGAAAGATCAAATAATATAATGGCAGATTTCTTGGCAAATATTGCCCTAAAAAATAATAATGTTACTCTTACTGGCATATCTATGGTTGAGACAAAAAGTAGACCATCAGTTCCTGACAATATTCATAGTTGGAAAGTTTTTGAGGATGATGATGATATCCTCAAGTTTATCCAATGTATGGATCAATATGATAGTCAAAAGATTGATTGTGAGTCTCTAGTGTCAATTGTAGACGACAAGGAGTATATTTTTTATCAGGAAGTCATCCAATTGGATACTAACCACATTCCCAAGGGGTTGGTTGAATTGGAAGGCATGTTCAACATAAATGACAACTATATGACTCAGAAGTCCAATGCCAGAGTGGAAGACTTAGACGAAATAAATTTGGGATCTGAAATATCTCCCCAATTAGCCTACATTGGCAAGAAATTGGACAGCAATGTGAGACAGAATTTGATGAAGTTTCTAAAAAAGTACAAACATGTTTTTTCCTGGTCCTATGATGATTTGAAAGCCTACAAAGAAGATTTATTCCAACATGATGTCCCTCTAAAAGAAGGCACTAAACCATTCAGACAAAAGCAAAGGCCAATCAATCCATTACTGGCCACCAAAATGTAGATAGAATTGATGAAGCTAAGTGATGCAGGCATAATCAAGCCTATTAGACATTCATCTTGGGTCTCTAACTTAGTCCCTGTAAAAAAGAAAAATGGGGAGATAAGGTTGTGTGTTGATTTCAGAAATTTAAATGTAGCCTCATTGAAAGATAATTACAGACTACCTAACATGGAGGCTATGTTGCATAAAGTCACTGGATGTGATTTGTTGTCTATGATGGATGGATTCTTAGGGTACAATCAAGTGTTGGTTAAAGAATCTGAGCAATTCAAAACAACATTTACTACCCCTTGGGCACTTATGTATATGCTTGTATGCCATTTGGGCTAAAAAATGTTGGTGCAACTTTGAAAAGAGCTATGGATGTAGCTTTCAAAGACCTCATAGATGTTCTGATGGTGGTATACCAAGATGATTTAACAGCTTTCTCAAAAAGAGCAGAGGATCGTTGCAATCACTTGGAAAAGGTCATGATAAAAGCACTAGAACATGGGGTGTCTCTTAACCCAAAAAAGTGTCATTTTGCTTATACTGAGGGGAAACTTTTGGGACACATAGTGTCAAAGGAGGGGGTAATCATAGATCCTAAAAGGGTTGAAGCCATCCAAAAGGTACTTGCTCCCAAGAACTTAAAAGGTATATAATCATTTCTAGGGCAGATTAACTTTGTTAGAAGATTTATTGTCAAATTTTCAAAATTGGTTAAACCTATTGTCAAATTGCTAAAGAAAAATGTGAAGTTTGAATGGGGCCTAGAAGCCCAATTAGCCTTTGAAAGAATAAAACAAGCCATTCAAGAAGCACCAGTCCTTGTATCCCCTGAGATGCAACATGGTATACCAATATTGTTTATTTTCTAAAAAATGCTAAATATCCAGATGACTTGAATGATAACCAAAGGAGGAGTTTGAAGCTGCAATCACAAAAGTATGTTTTGTTGCAAGGTGATTTGTTCTGGAAAAACAGAGATGGGATCTTGTTATTATGCCTTGACAAAGGTCAATTAGAAAAGGTATTGAAAGAGATGCATGCTTTAATATGTGGAGGGCATTATTCTGCTAGAACAATAGCCCACAAAATTTTAAGGGTTGGGTATTATTGGCCTTGTGTTTTTCAAGATGCTGACACTTTTCTCAGGAAATGTGAGCCTTGTTAGAGATTTTCAAGCAAGATGAAATATTCAGGGGCATTATTATTAAACTCAGTGGTAGTAGAAGCTCCCTTTTCTATGTGTGGAATGGACTTTATAGGAGAATTTAATGAAAAATCAAGTGGAGGCCATGGCTAGATTTTTCTAGCAACTGATTATTTCACAAAGTGGGTAGAAGCAATCCCAACCAAAAAGGCAACTAGTACTATGGTTATTGATTTTCTGATGGATAATATAATTACAAGATTTGGTGTCCCCCTTAAATTGGTAATGGACAATGCCATGTGCTTTAGGTCTGAAGAATTCACTGACTTTTGCTTTGATATGGGAATTGTCATGTCCTATTCATCCCCATACCACCCTCAAGCTAATGGTCAAGAAAAATCCAGCAATAAAATCATTTTGCAAATTTTGAAAAAGACCTTGGAGGGAAATAAGAGAGCTTGGCATGTTAAATTGAAACTTGCCCTTTGGGCTGATAGGATTACTGTCAAGAAGGCCACTGGAAAGTCCCCTTTTGAATTGGTTTATGGTGTTCAGTCGGGAATGCCTATCAACAATTTAGTCACAATTTACAAATTTATCCAAGATGAAGAAATAGAAATTTTTGAACCAATGGAAGAAAGGATGGTTTAGTTGGTAGAATTGGATGAAATAAGGAGAGAAAGCCAGAGAGAAAATATCAAATTACAGCAAAAAATGAAATACCTTTTTGACAGAAGGGTAGATGAGAGAAATTTTATGCCTGGTGATTTTGTATTACAATGGAATAGTAGGGCTGAAGAGAAAGGAAAACACAAGAAATTTGAATCACTATCGATTGGACCTTTTGTTATATCTCAGATCTTTGGAAAGGATTCTTATTTCCTCAAGAATCTGGATGATGAAGAACAGGAATTGCTAGTGCATGGATAATTCCTGAAAAAAAATTAATTGAATTTTCTTCTCCATGCACAGTAGTATGGATTATGTGTATAGGTGTATTTCCCTTTTGTTGTGTGTTTGTTTCCAGTTTTAGCCTGGTCTAGTTTGTAGTCTACTTCCCCAGAGATCTGTGGTTCTTGTTATAACCTGGTGTTTAAACATCCTCAGAGAGAGCCACTGTTGGTGCAATTTCCTATTTAGATTGTGCCCTGTAATTTTCCTAGGGTCTCATGTCATTGATAGTGTCAAGGGATTTGAAATTAAGATTCAAATTTTTCTTATGCCTCTGCAAAGGTAGCTTAAACCCTTAACCTATTTTAAAATGGTGAAAAATGACTAAAAAACCCTAACTTCCTTGGCCGATTCTATTTTCATGTTACTTTTTTGATCACTTAAGTCTCGTCAAGTCATGTGTCCATTTTAATTGGGTTACTTTTGCAAAAAGACTTTGATTCCTAACCTCTCTAATAATTCCTAAGTCGCGCCATGAAAAGTCCCTTTTTACATAATCACCTTATATGTCCAGCAAGTTAGCTTTGATCAAACAATCGGCTTAATCACTTAAAGGAAAGGTGCACAACATCTATCAGGCAAGCGATTAAGTGGTGGTGACGCATGTCCTTGGTGGGGCTGAATAAGTCATAAAACTCTTCAGTTAAATAGTTGGTGAATGTGAAAAGATCAGACGGCTCACTTAATGTCTTAATCAAAAAGTGCATGATATCTAGTGAGTAAGAAATTAAGCAGTGGCGACACGTGTCCTTAGTGGGGCCAAATAGTTGTAAAGGTGCTCTGTTAAATAGTGGGCAAGTTTGGAAAGATCAAACGGCCCGCTCAATCTCTTAAAGGAAAGGTGCACGATATCTAACAGGCAAGCGATTAAGCGGTGGCGATACGTGTCCAGGAAGGAGTGTGGGTCCATTCGTAGACAAGTGTAAATGGTGTTAAAACCCAGAAAGATCTTATGATTAGCTTAATGGCTTATACCCAAGATGCACGACATCTATCAAGTAAGCCATTAAGAGGTAATGACATCTGGCAATTGGTGGGCCCAGGCATTCAAAGTTGGTGTTAAACTTTAGTTAAGTTGTATCATATCTGATAGCTCGCTTAATCATTTAAAGAGAAACTTCTCGACATCTAGTGAGTAAGTGATTAAGCAGTGGCAACAGGTGTCCTCAGTCAACAGTTGCTTTTGGGAAAATAAGATAGCCATCAGATGCAGAGAATGATGTCCAGAATCAATGGCTCAAATTCAAAGTTGCTAAAATAAGTTGGAGAGAGCCATTAAGCTACGAAATTGAAACATGTGAATTAATTGTAGAATGTGTGGAAACTCTAGTCAAATTCAATTCAAAAGATTGATTTCATTGAGGCCATAAAATTGATTAAGTCAACTGCAGTCTCAATGATTCACCAATACCATTTGAGCAAAGATAGAATTGCAAAGCAAACTGGCTTCACGTGACTTCTATGCAGAATAGGTAAGCTTACTGATTCAAAAGCTTTCAAATTGAGGTGGAATTTGTAGTTCAGAAAGGTTTTAGTGCTTTGTTTCAGATTCTAAATCTAGTATTAAGAGAAAAAACCCTAGAATGGCCCCTAGGGTTGCAGTTTCTTGAGAGGTTGATTACCAGAAGAGAAATGTTAGGGAAGATTTGTTGCAACAATTACCACTGTCCTCAGGGGATGCCACACAAATTAAAAGGGTAGTTCCATCACATCCCCATTTCAAAATTGGAAAGGGGTTATACGATTCTGGTAGATGGGAAAACGATGCCTATACCAGTTTTCATGGCCTCACTTTGTTCAGAATGGCCTATAGCTAGAGGAATGCCCCTACCCCAGATGATAATATTTGGGAATTAGACATGGAAAAACTAATAGCACCTAGTGTGTTCATGCACACTAATTTTTTCACCTTGATTGCAAACACTTATGATAAGGTGGCTAGGGTTTTTAGGGACACGCGGGGAAATATACTATTGACTGTATCAGCTGATGAGATAAGAAGGATTTTCAAGCTGACTGACACCTCTCAACATATGGATGATATTGATCTTGAGTACTTTAAAGAAGTATACCAGAGCCAAAGAGATTATTACAGGGGATAAGTAGTGAAGGGATATGTCAACAAAATAGGGAACTTGGTTGTGGTAGGGTCTAGAACCCCAGAACCCTTCAAGTTGGATCTTTTCAAAGGCAAGGCCAGAAAAATGTATAGTGCTCTGTGCAATGTTTTGGGGATAGATGAAGAGATGGCAATGCCTGTCCATATAATGTTGATGGTTGTTCGAATTCTACACCACCAGTTGTTCGTAGTATTTGATTATGCATCTTATATTGTAAGGAAATGCATGAGCGTTTATAAAGAATTCAAGATGGAAACATACAGAAACCAATGGGTTGGTATTCCCTCATGATGCATATGTTCTTATTCAATAGTGCAGATTTCTTTGAGGAAGAAATGGAACTAGAAAAATTCCAAGATGGTAAAGAATTGTCAGTTCAGATGTGGAGTGCAGATTTATATTGGGACAGGAAGAATTCTAGCTATGTGTACTTTGATAAGGTTTTTGCAACTAGACTCAAGTCACTGCTAAGCAACCAGAATTCTAGGGCTCACAATGAATTGATGAGGCTCTTAAGGCCTATGGAGTATACCCCAGAGTTAAAAATTTCTCACAATTAGGGAGATTTAATTTTGTACCCTTTTTCCACAGTAATTAGGGTTTATGGTTTTAGAGGTACTCCTTATGTGCTACCCTACAGAGTCCCCCTCAAGATTAGAATAGAAAAAATTATAAGGCAATTAGGTGGGCTACAGGAAGAAGCCCTGACCGGAAAGATGAAGGGAAATATATTTCCTACCCTCACTAGAGCCCATCACTTTATCATAACCAAAGGTGGGTGGACTCAGTTTGATAAGTATTTTGAGCCCTATCATTTAGCCACTTCTGTGTCCAAATGTGCAGATAATGAGGATTTTATTATGGGTATGTTTAGGAAGAGGACTAATTGTGTGATGTTAAAACATCAATTCAATTATCTAGAGGATATCATCAGAAATATTTTTGACCTTGATGTTCAGGAAATCAGGAAAGAGAAATGGATGGCATACAAGAAGTCTTTGGACTTTGTTAAAAATTTTGATAAGACTTATGATCCTTTAAAGGATTTTTTCCCATGGTCTTACAAAATTGATTCCCTAATGAATCTTTTTGGGGGAATTATGAAAACCCTAAATGAGAAGAGGTAGAGAGTAGTTGAAAATGATCTAGAAAGGGCTCTTTCTATCTTGAATAGATTTCTATAGAGCAGAGTAGTTCCACCAGGGAATTATGTAGTATATAAGAGAAGAGGATACACTACTATTGCTCCCAAAGCTGACTAGCCTCTCCAGCATAAGGGAAAGAGACCAGTAGATATCAGTAGTCAAGAGGTTCCCTCTCCCAAGAGGCAAAGGGTGGAAACCAAAGAATAGGAGAGTGAACTCTACTCTCCTTCCCAATCCCCTATGCAGTATGATGATCAAGTCATTGCTGAACAATTGGTCAAATTAAGGAATGTTGGTGAAGTAGTTGTTACTACTCGAGAGTTGCAAGAAGGGATGCCAGAAGCACCTAGACATACAGCTACTAACTTCACAGTGGTAGAATTTTCTGGTAAGGAGTTAGATCCTGTAACCAAACAGGCCAGTGATGAATTCTTGTCTGATGACAATTTCATCAAAACCAGGGATTTCATTCAATTTCTATGGAGGTGCCATATTGATGAATACCATCATAAGTTCCAAAAGATTCTAGAAGCTCAACCTAATTCTGCCAAGCAGGATGTAGAAAAGGAAGTTAAGAAAGAAATGATATCAAAGTTTGATAAGATTACCCTTGAAGATGGCAGACAAATGGTTAAGAGGCAGGAGTCCTCCTATTTACACAATGGGATTTGGTGGATGCAGTGGTCTTTGATATTGTAAGAAAGCAAGCCAAACCTATGACCACTGTTGGGACATCAATTGGTGCCCAGTCTAGTGAAGATAATGCAGCTCTGGCCATCTGGTCATATAAGAAAAAGGATAAGAGGAGAATGAAGGAAGAAGATGAGGTGGAAGACACAGGTAGTCTAATTGTAAAGAGGGTTAATGATACCTTAGGAACTGAAGCTGCAAATCTTGTGGTTCAAATAGCTAACTTAAGCATGAAGGTAGCTGAGAGAGAAAAGGAGGCCTATAACAGTTTAAATGAGAGATATGAGTTTGTACTCAAAGATTATAATGAGGACAAGGTCAAATCCTTAATGAAAGATAACAGGATAGCAGAGCTAGAGGGTAAACAAAAAGTCCAATTTATGCCCCAAGGGGTAATTTCCTAGGAACCTCATCAGCCCTCCTCCTCTACTCCATTTATAACATATCCCCCATCCCCTGCATCTCTAAGCCCTACTACTCAAGAAGCCGTTGATGCTAAAAGAGAAGAATTAGAGGCTGAGAAGAACAGTTGACTAGTGAAAGGTCAAGGCTGGAAGAAGAATGTAAAATGGATCTTGAAGACTCCCCTGCATACAAAGAGGCTGAGGAATTGGTAAAGAAAAAAATTTTAGATCAGATATTTTCCAACCTCAAAAGGTGTGCCAGTGAGGTTAACCTTTCTAACCTTTATTTACTGGGAAAGAAAATTGCAAGCATCACTAGAAAACATGAGGATGAAAAGAAGAAGTGGGATCTGATAGTGAATAATTAGAAAGGGAAGGAAGCCCATGTCAAATCCTTCTACTCCCTCTCAAAGGAACAAAATAACATTGATATTATCCTGACAAGCACTCATAAGTGTCTCAAATTGATGGTCAATTTGGGCATCAAGAAGAACATGGTCATGAAGAGGGTCACAACTCTGAGACGAGAATTTTCTAGGGATAGATATGATATATATCCCAATATGTTCAAAGAAGATGAGAAAATTAAGATTGAAGCCTTATGGCTGAGGCAGTTGAATGAAGCACTAACCAGTAGGACAAAAAGTATTGTTACATTGGAAAATGCTAGCTGGTTTGTGCTGACTATTGATATTTTGAACAAAGCCAAGGCATTTTTTGAATCCTGGGAGGTAGAATTTGAGAAAGCTAACAATGATTAGGAGGAGTTCAATGGCCAAAAGGATGAAGTTCTCAATTCCAATTGGCTGAGTGATGAGGTGTTCACTACATGGGTTAGCAAGTATGGTGTAGTTACCCCAGTGGCATGAGACAGTAAATATAAAGGGGACAACTAACACCAAGGAGATTGAGCAATTGGAGAAAACTAGATATTGGGGCATATGCAATAGCAAGAAAAAAAATACAAATGATAAAGACCCAGCCAACTCATAGCAACTTCAAGCATTCAAGAGGTCACAAGACAACAGATTACATGGCTGATAAAAAAAATTGTTATTCCCATACGCCTAAAATTTTGTCTGTTCTTGTAACTTTATTTTTTCATTTAGTCCAGACATCCATAGCTTGTTGCATCCTTATTTTCCAAAAGGATTCCAAGATGATTGTGGCTGTCTTTAAGTATCAAAGTCTAGTATTGTAATAAGGATGGTAAAAATAAGACTACAAGGCAAATTACTGAATGGTGTCTAAATGTTGGTTTTAAGTCTTTTGAGTGTACTGATATTCAAATTCACATCAATAAAATACAATGGAATCTCCATTTTTATGTGAATTATGTCTTCTTTAATTTGCTATTAATTCTTATATGTTCAATTTGTAAGGCATTTTGAGTATATTGGTTATAAGATAGTCATGTTCTTGTCTATGAGTTGCTTTCAAGGAGAGTTTTAAATCTTGCAAGTAATTGCAGAGGATTAGTGTTTATGCAAGGATTTGATACAGGGATGTGAGGATGCGGGGATAACTTGTAAGGCATTTTATCTAGGGTTCATTTTTATTTCTATTGATTGTCTTTAATATGTGTAGGCTCTATTTTGACTCTATCACCCATAATTAGGCACTGGTCAAAATGTTGACAAGTGGTTGTTATCATCAATTCAAATTCAATCAATCTTTATATTTTTGTTATTTCATGTACATGTCTAGTTAATTGTATTCAGTACAATTCATCTTAGTGATTTATTGAAGAGTGAATCAATAGGTTAGCCTTCCTAGGCCTAAAAGGCATAAAAAGAAGAAGGATTATAAATCCTTAATCAACTGTTGAAAAAATGCTGAAAGCAAATATTCTCTCAAAGGTGCAGCCACCTGGGTATGTGGAGCCCAAAGTGTAGAAGGATTTTTCATCCTTGTTAATTAGCCCTTTTCTCTGTGAGAATCTAACTTGGGTATAAGAGAGTCTAGTATTTATTGCCATTGTAATTGATTTCACAAGAAAAAGAGCTAACAAATTGGCGACTCTACTGGGGAATTTTGTAATGTTCTCAGAGTCATGATCATGAAAGCATTTATCCTTACAATATTGTGAATTATTTTGTTCTTCCTTATAATCATTAGAGAGAGTTTATTCTCCTTATTTTTTGTTGCGCATTGTTTGAAGTTCCTAATTCTTAAAATGATACAGATCTTGTGTCAGTTGGAATAATTGATAACTCTAAAATATATAATATGATCCCTTGTTTGTTTTCAAGAGGAAGTTTGCTGTATGGAAAATATTTGTAGTTATGGGCAGTGAAATTTCATTTTCTTGAAATTACCAGGTGAAGAATTATCAAGCTTAATATATCTGCAAATTTCCATATTTTCTTATTGCTGTAAGGCAAAATATGAGATAGGACAAGGTGTTTGATCTTTATATATATTAATCCTCTGAAAAGGGGTGCCGACTCTAAATTTTGTGTAGTCCAGTATTCCATAGTGAAATATTTGTTTGTTATATGAGATGAGATGACAAAGAAATACTAGATCATATTCTAGACTGAATCCTAAAAAGGATCTTGGAGAGGAGCTCCATACGCCTCAAAGGAAACAATGGTCCAAAAGAGGGGCATCTAAACATGATTCCCAACATGCCTCTAAAGGAAAAATGGATATTCCAATTCTAGAAAGGAATTCATCTTCATCTGAAGATGTAGAACCCATGGGACCAGTTGATGCTTATAGAGCTAATACTAATTTTGATCCCTTTAGGGATGGAGAAAATACTGACATAGGGTTCTTTCCTACTGAAGAAAATCTTGCTCCACCAGAAGAGACTTTTGTTGCTGAAACAACATCATATGATTCTGATAAGTTGCAAGATGAGGTTGCGGCTTTGAAAAGAAAGAAGAAAGAACAAGAAAAGGAAATAGATGAAGTAGAGGAAAAATGTGGACAAAGGATATATGACTTGTTATTGGAAAGAGAAGAACTTCTAGCTGAGACTAGAAGGAATGACCTCAAGACTAAAAACCTGAATCAAGAAGTAAAAGGTTTGGATCCAGAATTGTTCGATACCCTCAATGACTTGAGAAACAAAGCCCTAAATAAAACTTCAAACCCTGAAAAGGATGAGTCTGAGAAGGAAGGACCTGTCATTAGGCAGTTGTTCCCATATGAGAATGAATGAAATGTGAAACTCAAAGCAATGACTATAGATGCCCCTAACAAAGGTAAGCAAAAGGTTGTGGGTATCATCATAAATGAGCTTGGGCATAAAGTTTCTAACCTTAAAGGAATACCTCAAATTGATTTAGACAATGAAGAAGCCAAGAAGGATAAAGATGACTTGGAAAAACAACTGGAAAATTTAGAATTGGAAGCTACTACAGCTGATATGAAGATGAAGATAACTTTACTTCATGCCACCAATAATACTACTACAAGCAGTTCTATGCATGTGAATCAAGGAGTACAACAATTGAATCCATTTGCTGATCTAAATGTGAACAACCAAGGTGGTGCTCCTAAGGTACAAAAGTGTGGAAACAACCCAAATGTTCAAAACTCTGGTCCTAATGTAACTGCTCAACTTATGGGTCCTCGCCCAAGTTTTCAAGCTGCCAAGCCCAAGCAGAGTGTTCCTGCACTTGTTCAACATCAAGGAGGAATTGCTGGACCAAATGGTGATAACAATCTGGGGAACCTTCAAAGGAGGCCTATCCACATGATTAAATATGGAGCTCTCTTCTTTGAAGGCATTCCCAGTCACCCTAATGTGATCCCCAATGAGGTAAGAGATAGGATCCCTAAATTCACAGGAAATAATGTTGTTACTTGTGAAGAGCATTTAAAAGCTTTTGGTGGTAAGATGACTGATTTTGAATGAAGATGAGGATGTCATTATGAAACTTTTTGTTCAATCTTTAATTGAGGATGCTAGGGATTGGTTAAGAAACTTGCCTAATGATAGTATTGCCTCTTGGAATGAATTTGTAAAATCCTTTAGGGAGCAGTATAGAGAGCATGTTAATTCTGGATATATGTTAAATGAGTTTAATAACATCAAGAAGTTCCCAAATGAAAATATGGCTGATTTTAATAGTAGATTCCAAAAGGCCATGAACAAATTGTTCAAATTTTTGAGATTAGATGAGGAAGTGTGTCTTACCACTTACATAAATGTTGTTGATGGAAAAATGTCTTATTTTCTTAGAGATAAAAACCCAACTAATTTAAGGGATTCTTACAAGATAGCAATTGATATTGAGAGTAATAGGAGAGCATCAGGGAAATTGGGGAAGAGAGAAAAAGATAAACTTTGGAAAGAAAAGGGATCTGCCAATAAAAGTATCAAAGAAGATGATACAATGGATAAATTGGTGAGTGTAGTAAAAGACCTTGCTGCCAAGATGGATAAAAATAATAGAGGAGGGTACAAAGATAATAAGTATACTAACCAAATATTTGACAGACAGCCTAACTTGAGAGATTATCCATACAAGACCAATTGGAATAATGGTAAACCTGTCCCTAAGGGGCAAGATAACCCAAAAAAAAAGAAACCCCAGACCCCTTGAAAAGGAACAATGCCAACTATGTTGAGAACACTCCCTGGTGTGATGCTTGCAATATGCCACACTCTTCCTATCAATGTGTAGTAGCTCAGGCTTTGTTTGACCAAACAAAAGAAGGAGAGTAGGCAGGCCCTACTATCAATATGTTCACTATAAAGAAACCATATCCATGGCTCCCTGATAGTGCCTCATTTTCTGATAATTCATGTCCGAAGGATAATTATTGTTTTACAAACCAGTTACAAAGTTTAACATATCAAAGTGATCAGGATGAGTATGTTTCATAGGCAACTATAAACACAGTGGGTGATGATAGTTCACAATCTCATTTTAGGAATCCTACTAATGAAGAAAAAAGATCCTTAACTATTGTGGCAATTAATCAAGCAAGAAGTGCATACAACTTGAGAAATAGAATAGTACAACCAGCTCAAGGCGAGTCTACCCGTGTTTATGTTAGAAAAGATTCACCTCAAGTAAATGAGGATTTTCATCCTAAGAAAGATGACAAAGATGAATGTTGCAAACAAGTAGGATCTTCTCATGATCATATTGGGGAAGGGGTATCAAAGGAAGAATTAGTACCAAATGAGAAACTCAAAAAAATGAAGAAAGTAAATGATATGCCCCCTGAATCACCTCATTTTGACATGAAACATGCTTTGACCCAAATGAAATTATCAGTTCCTCTTATGGAAATGGTGAAAATAAAAGAGCATAAAGAAGTTTCTCTAGCATTATTAAAAGGAATAGATGATGTATCTGTCCCTAATCATGAGGAGATACCTTTGACACTAACTAGTGCTAAAGAATATTGTTCGTTAGTGAAAGGAAAAGGAAAGAGCAAGGAATTCTCTAAAATTTGCATTGGAAATATAATAACTCAAGAACCATTGTCTGTTGATCCATTCTATGTCACCTTAATGGTAAATAATTTCTTGGTAAAAAATTGCATGATTGATTCTTGAGCAGTAGAAAATGTGATGAAAGAATTACGCCTCCGGGTTACTACATCTGTTTGGAGCTACTATGTCATGGATAACAGGGAAGTTCCTGTGGTAGGAACCTTGAAGGATATTGAAGTGAAAATTATGGCTTTCCCTGAAGCAACTTATAGAATGGGCATAGTAGTAGTGGATACTAAACCATATTATGGTATGCTTTTATCAAGACAATGGGCAGCAACAGTAGGAGGAAAGATGGAGTTGGATTTATCTTATGCAACTATCCCTGTAAATGGGAATGAGGTAAAATTGTACAGAGAACCTCGGTCATCTATTATGGTTGAAGTGGTCTTACCTGATCAATTAAATTTTTGTGTGAATTTTTATATGGAAAATTTTATGGTTGAAGAAGTTAGGCCACAGCTAAATAATACTGACCCAATTGTGGATGAATTGATATTACAACCAAATGGGCTCTGGAAAATGTATTTTGATGGAGGATGTTCAAAAGAAGGATCTGGGGTAGGAGTCTTGTTGATATCTCCATCAGGTAACACTTTCAAATATTCATTCATGTTAAATTTTCAATGCACAAACAATACTGCCAAATATGAGGCTTTAATCTTGGGAATGGATATTGCCATCAAGCATGGTATTAAATGTTTAAAAGCCCATGGAGATTCTCAGTTAATTATATCTCAGATTAGGGGACATTATGTAGCTAAAGATGATAGATTAAAATTGTATAAATATGTTGTTTGGGATAGAATGGATTTCTTTGATGCTTTCAATATATTATGGGTTGAAAGATCAAATAATATAATGGCAGATTTCTTGGCAAATATTGCCCTAAAAAATAATGATGTTACTGTTACTGGCATATCTATGGTTGAGACAAAAAGTAGACCAGCAGTTCCTGAAAATATTCATAATTGGCAAGATTTTTAGGATGATGATGATATCCTCAAGTTTATCCAATGTATGGATCAATATGGTAGTCAAAAGATTGATTGTGAGGCTCTAGTGTCAATTGTGGATGACAAGGAGTATATTTTTGATCAGGAAGTCATCCAATTGGATACTAAGCACATTCCCAAGGGGTTGGTTGAATTGGAAGGCATGTTCAACACAAATGACAACTATATGACTCAGAAGTCCAATGCCAGAGTGGAAGACTCAAAGGAAATAAATTTGGGATCTGAAACATCTCCCCAATTAGTCTACATTGGCAAGAAATTGGACAGCAATGTGAGATAGAATTTGATAAAGTTGCTGAAAAAGTACAAACATGTTTTTGCCTAGTCCTATATAATTTGGAAGCCTACAGAGAAGATTTATTCCAACATGATGTCCCTCTAAAAGAAGGCACTAAACCATTCAGACAAAAGCAAAGGCCAATCAATCTATTACTAGCCACCAAGATGCAAATAGAATTGATGAAGCTAAGGGATGCAGGCATAATCAAGCCTATTAGACATTCATCTTGGGTCTCTAACTTAGTCCCTGTAAGAAAGAAAATTGGGGAGATAAGGTTGTGTGTTGATTTTAGAAACTTAAATGTAGCCTCATTGAAAGATAATTACAGACTACCTAACATGGAGGCTATGTTGCATAAAGTCACTGGATGTGATTTGTTATCTATGATGGATGGATTGTTAGGGTACAATCAAGTGCTGGTTAAAGAATCTAAGCAATTCAAAATGACATTTACTACCTCTTGGGGCACTTATGTATATGCTTGTATGCCATTTGGGCTAAAAAATGCTGTGCAACTTTGCAAAGAGCTATGGATGTAGCTTTCAAAGACCTCATAGATGTTTTGATGGTGGTATACCAAGATGATTTAACATATTTCTCAAAAAGAGAAGAGGATCATTGCAATCACTTGGAAAAGGTCATGATAAAAGCACTAGAACACGGTGTGTCTCTTAACCCAAAAAAGTGTCATTTTTTTATTACTGAGGGGAAACTTTTGGGACACATAGTGTCAAAGGAGAGGGTAAGGATAGATCCTAAAAGGGTTGAAGCCATCCAAAAGGTACTTACTCCCAAGAACTTCAAAGGTATACAATCATTTCTAGGGCAGATTAACTTTTTTACAATATTTATTGTCAACTTTGCAGAACTGGTTAAACCTATTGTCAAATTGCTAAAGAAAAATGTGAAGTTTGAATGGGGCCTAGAAGCCCAGTTATCCTTTGAAAGAATAAATAAGCCATTCAAGAAGTACCAGTCCTTTTATCCCCTGATTACACTAAGCCCTTTTCTTTGTTTAATTTTTCCTCATTTCATACTATTACAGCAGTCTTATTGCAGAAGGATAATGAAGGATTTGAGCACCCCATTGCATTTTTTAGTAAGTCATTGCAATCAACTGAATTAAATTATCAGATGATGGAAAAACAAGCTTATGCTTTGGTGAAGGCAGTCAAGGCTTTCAAGCCTTATTTGGTGTGTGCAAAAGTAAAAGCCTATGTCCCTCATGTTGCTGTCAAGGACATCTTTGTTCAAAATGAAGTGACAGGAAAGAGATGTAAATGGATAAACAAAGTCCAAGAGTTTGACATAGAAATCCATATTACTAAGTTGGTGAGGGGATTAGGGTTGGCTAGGTTAATGACAGAAGAAAAATTGGATTTTTTCCAAGTAAACAATGTTGGTGTAGAAGAAAACTGCTTGACAAGTATTGAGATGCAACCCTGGTATACCAATATTTTTTATTTTCTAAAAAATGCTAAATATCCAGATGACTTGAATGATAACCAAAGGAGGATTTTGAAGCTGCAATCACAAAAGTATGTTTTGTTGCAGGGTGATTTGTTCTAGAAAAATAGAGATGGGATCTTGTTATTATGCCTTGACAAAGGTCAATCAGAAAAGGTATTGAAAGAGATGCATGCTGGAATATGTGGAGGGCATTATTCTGCTAGAACAATAGCCCACAAAATTTTAAGGGCTGGGTATTATTGGCATTGTGTTTTTCAAGATGCTCACACTTTTGTCAGGAAATGTGAGCCTTGTTAGAGATTTTCAAGAAAGATGAAATATTCAGGGGCATTATTATTAAACTCAGTGGTAGCATAATCTCCCTTTGCTATGTGGGGAATGGACTTTATAGGAGAATTTAATGAAAAATCAAGTGGAGGCCATGGCTGGATTTTGCTAGCAACTGATTATTTCACAAAGTGGGTAGAAGAAATCCCCACCAAAAAGGAAACTAGTACTGTGGTTATTGATTTTCTGATGGATAATATAATTACAAGATTTGGTGTCCCCCTTAAATTGGTAATGGACAATGCCATGTGCTTTAGGTCTGAAGAATTCACTGAATTTTTCTCTGATATGGGAATTGTCATGTCCTATTCATCCCTATACCACCCTCAAGCTAATGGTCAAGTAGAATCCAGCAATAAAAGCATTTTTCAAATTTTGAAAAAGACCTTGGAGCGAAATAAGAGAGCTTGGCATGTTAAATTGAAACTTGCCCTTTGGGCTGATAGGATTACTATCAAGAAGGCCACTGGAAATTCTCCTTTTGAATTGGTTTATGGTGTTCAGTCGGGAATGCCTATCAACAATTTAGTCCCAATTTGCAAATTTATCCAAGATGAAGAAATAGAAATTTCTGAACCCATGGAAGAAAGGATGGTTCAGTTGGTAGAATTGGATGAAATAAGGAGAGAAAGCCAGAGTGAAAATATCAAATTATAGCAAAAAATGAAATACCTTTTTGACAGAAGGGCAGATGAGAGAAAGTTTATGTCTGGTGATTTTGTATTACAATGGAATACTAGGGCCGAAGAGAAAGGAAAACATAAGAAATTTGAATCACTATGGATTGGACCTTTTGTTATATCTTGGATCTTTGGAAAGGATTCTTATTTCCTCAAGAATCTGGATGATGAAGAACAAGAATTGCCAGTGCATGGACAATTCCTAATAAATTTCTTTAATTAAATTTTCTTCTCGATGCACAGTAGTATGTATTATGTATATAGGTGTGTTTCCCTTCTGTTGTGTGTTTTCTTCCAGTTTTAGGTTGGTCTTGTTTGTAGTCTACTTCCCCAGAGATCTGTGGTTCATTTTATAACTTGGTGTTTAAACATCCTCAGAGAGAGCCATTGTTGGTCTTATTTCTTATTTAGGTTGTGCCCTATAATTTTCCAAGGGTCTCCTATCATTGATAGTGTCAAGGGCTTTGAAATTAAGATTCAAATTGTTCTTATGCCTTTGCAAAATTAGCTTAAACCCTTAATCTATTTGAAAATGGTGAAAAATGACTAAAAAACCCTAACTGCCTTGGCCGATTCTATTTTCATGTTACTTTTTTGGTCACTTAAGTCTCCTCAAGTCATGTGTCCATTTTAAATGGGTTAATTTTGCAAAGAGACTATGATTCCTAACCCCTCTAATAATTCCTAAGTCACACCATGAAAAGTCCCTTTTTACGCAATCACCTTATATGTTGAGCAAGTTAGCTTTGATCGAATAGTCGGCTTAATCACTTAAAGGAAAGGTGCACAACATCTATCAGGAAAGTGATTAAGCGGTGGTGGTGCTTGTCCGTGGTGGGGCCAAATAAGTCATGAAAGTCTTCTGTTAAATAGTTGGCAAAAGTGAAAAGATTGGATGGCTCGCTTAATGGCTTAGTAAAAAAGTGCATGATATCTAGTGAGTAAGTGATTAAGCAGTGGCGACACGTGTCCTTGGTGGGGCCAAACATTTGTAAAGGTGCTCTGTTAAATAGTGGGCAAGTTTGGAAAGATTGAATGGCCTGCTTAATTTCTTAAAGGAGAGGTGCATGATATCTAATGGGCAAGCGATTAAGCGGTGACGATAGGTGTCCAGGAAGGAGTGTGGGTCCAGTCGCAGACAAGTGTAAAAGGTGTTAAAGCCCTAAAAGATCTGACGGTCAGCTTAATGGCTTATACCCAAGGTGCATGACATCTATCGAGTAAGCCATTAAGTGGTAATGACATCCGGAAATTGGTGGGCCCAGGCATTAAAACCTAACAAAATTTTAAACTTCAGTTAAGTTGTCTCATATGTGATGGCTCACTTAATCACTTAAAGAGAAACTACTTGACATCTAGTGAGTAAGTGATTAAGCTGTGGTGACATGTGTCCTCAGTTGAAAGTTGCTTTTGGGAAAATAAGATAGCCATCAGATGTAGAGAATGATGTCCAGAATCAATGGCTCAAATTTAAAGTTGATAAAATAAGTTGCAGAGAGCTGTTAAGCCACAAAATTGAAACTTGTAAATTAATATCAGAATGTGTGGCAACTCTAGTCAAATTTAATTTGAAAGATTGATTTGATTGAGGCCATAAAATTGATTAAGTCGACTGCAGTCTCAATGATTCACCAAAACCATTTGAGCAAAGATGAAATTGCAAAGAAAATTGGCTTCACGCGACTTCTGTGTAGAATGGGTAAGCTTACTGATTCACTAGCTTTCAAATTGAGGTGGAATTTGCAGTTCAGAAAGGTTTTAGTGCTTTGTTTCAAAATTTGAATCTAGTATTAAGAGAAAAAACCTTAGAATGGCCCCTAGGGTTGCATTTCATGGAGAGGTTGATTACCAGAAGAGAAATGTTAGGGAATATTTTTTGTAACAATTACCACTATCCTCAGGGGATGCCACGCAAATTAAAAGGGTAGTTCCATCACATCCCCATTTCAAAATTGGAGAGGGGTTATATGATTCTGGTAGATGGGCGAGAGATGCCTATACCAATTTTGATGGCCTCACTTTGTTCAGAATGGCCAATAGGCAGAGGAATGCCCCTACCCCTGACTGTAATATTTGGGAATTAGATGTGGGAAAACTGATAGCACCTAGTGTGTTCATGGACACTAATTTGTTCACCTTGATTACAAACACTTATGATAAGGTGGCTAGGGTTGTTAGGGACACCTGGGGAAATATACTATTGACTGTATCAACTGATGAAATTAGAAGGATTTTCAAGCTACTGACACCTCTCAACATATGGATGATATTGATCTTGAGTACTTTAAAGAAGTATACCAGAACCAAAGACATTATTATAGGGGAGAAGTAGTGAAGGGATATGTCAACAAAATAAGGAACTTGGTTGTGGTAGGGCCTACAACCCTGAAACCCTTCAAGTTGGATCTTTTCAATGGCAAGGCTAGAAAAATGTACAGTGCTCTGTGCAATGGGGATAGATGAAGAGGTGGCAATGCATGTCCATATAATGTTGATGGTTGTTCAAATTCTGCATCCCCATTTGTCAGTAGTATTTGATTATGCATCTTATATTGCTCAGGCAATGCATGAGGGTTTATCAGGAATTCAAGATGGCAACATACAGAAACCAATGGGTTGGTATTCCCTCATGATGCATATGTTCTTATTCAATAGTGCAGATTTCTTTGAGGAAGAAATGGAACTAGAAAAATTCCAAGATGGTAAAGAATTGTCGATTCAGATGTGGAGTATAGATTTATCTTAGGATAGGAAGAATGCTAGCTATGTGTACTTCGATAAGGTTTTTGCAACTAGACTCAAGTCACTGCTAAGTAACCAGAATGCTAGGGTTCACAATGAAATGATGAGGCTTTTAAGGCCTATGGAGTATGCCCCAGAGTTAAAAATTGCTCACAATTGGGGAGATTTAAGTTTGTACCCTTTTTCCACAGTAATTAGGGTTTATGGTTTTAGAGGTACTCCTTATGTGCTACCCTATAGAGTCCCCCTCAAGATTGGAATAGAAAAAATTATAAGGCAATTAGGTGGGCTACAGGGAGAAGCCCTGACCAAAAAGATGAAGGGAAATATATTTCCTACCCTCACCAAAGCCCATCACTTTATCATAACCAAAGGTGGGTGGACTCATTTTGATAAGTATTTTGAGCCCTATCATTTAGCTACTTATGTGTCGAGATGTGCAAATAATGAGGATTTTATTATGGGTATGTTCAAGAAGAGGACTAATTGTGTGATGTTAAAACATCAATTCAATTATCCAGAGGGTATCATCAGAAATATTTTTGACCTTGATATTTAGGAAATCAGGAAAGAGAAATGGATGGCATAAAAGAAGTCTTTGGACTTTGTTCAAAATTTTGATAAGACTTATGATCCTTTAAAGGATTTTTTCCCATGGTCTTACAAAATTGATTCCCTAATGAATCTTTTTTGGGGAATTATGCAAACTCTAAATGAGAAGAGGCAGAGAGTGGTTGAAAATGATCTAGAAAGGGCTCTTGCTATCTTGAATAGATTTCCACAGAGCAGAGTAGTTCCACCAGGGAATTGTGTAGTATATAAGAGAAAAGCATACACTACTATTGCTCCCAAAGCTGACCAGCCTCTCTAGCATAAGGGAAAGAGACCAGCAGATATCAGTGGTTAAGAGGTTCCCTCTCCCAAGAGGCAAAGGGTTGAAACCAAAGAATAGGAGAGTGAATTATACTCTTCTTCCCAATCCCCTATGCAATATGATGATCAAGCCATTGCTGAACAATTGGTCAAATTAAGGAATGCTGGTGAAGTAGTTGTTACTACTCAAGAGTTGCAAGAAGGGATGCTAGAGGCACCTAGACATACAGCTACTAACCTCATAGTGGAAAAAATTTCTGGTAAGGATTTAGATCCTATAACCAAATAGGCCAGTGATGAATTCTTCTCTGATGACAATTTCATCAAAACCAGGGCTTTCATTCAATTTCTATGGAGGTGCCAAATTGATGAATACCATCATAAGTTCCAAAAGATGCTAAAAGCTCAACCTAATTCTACCAAGTAGGGTGTAGAAAAGGAAGTTAAGAAATAAATGATATCAAAGTTTGATAAGATTACCCCTGAAGAGGGCAAACAAATGGTTAAGAGGCAGGGAGTCCTCATATTGGCATAATGGGATCTAGCAGATGCAGTGGTCTTTGATGCTGTAAGAAAGCAAGCCAAACCTATGACCACTGCTGGGACATCAACTGGTGCCTATTTTAGTGAAGATCATGCAGCTCTGGCCATCTGGTCATTAAAGAAAAAGGACAAGAGGAGAATGAAGGAAGATGATGAGGTGGAAGACACAGGCAGTCTAATTGTAAAGAGGGTTGTTGATACCTCAGGAACTGAAGCTACAAATCTTATGGTTCAAATAGCTAACTTAAGCATGAAGGTAGCTAAGAGAGAAAAGGAGGCCCATGCCAGTTTAAATGAGAGATATGAGTTTGTACTCAAAGCTTATAATGAGGAAAAGGTTAAATCCTTAATGAAAGATAACAGGATAGCAGAGTCGGAGGGTAAAAAAAAAGTCCAATTTATTCCCCAAGGGGTAATTGCCTGAGATCCTCATCATCCCTCCTCCTTTATTCCATTTATAACATATCCCCCATCCCCTGCACCTCTAAGCCCTACTACCCAAGAAGCCATTGATGCTAAAAGAGAAGAATTAGAGGCTGAGAAGAACATGTTGATCAGTGAAAGGTCAAGGCTGGAAGAAGAAGGTAAAATGGATCTTGAAGACTCCCCTACATACAAAGAGACTAAGGAATTGGTAAAGAAAATTTTTTTATATCAGATATTTTCCAACCTCAAAAGGTGTGCCAGTGAGGTTAACCTTTCTAACCTTTATTTATTGGGAAAGAAAATTGCAGGCATCACTAGCAAATATGAGGATGAAAAGAAGCAGTGGGATCTGATAGTGAATAAGTGGAAGGGGAAGGCAGCCCATGTCAAATCCTTCTACTCCCTCTCAAAGGAACAAAATAACATTGATATTATCTTGACAAGCACTCATAAGTGTCTCAAATTGATGGTTAATTTGGACATCAAGAAGAACATGGTCGTGAAGAGTGTCACAACTCTGAGAAGAGAAATTTTCAGGGATAGATATGATATGTATCCCAATATGTTCAAAGAAGATGAGAACATTAAGAGTGAAGCCTTATGGCTGAGGCAGTTGAATGAAACACTAACCAGTAGGACAAAAAGTATTGTTACATTGGCAAATACTGGCTGGTTTGTGCTGACTATTGATATTTTGAACAAAGCCAAGGCTTTTTTTGAATCCTGGGAGGTAGAAGTTGAGAAAGATAATGATGATTAGGAGGAGTTCAATGGCAAAAAGGATGAATTTCTCAATTTTAGTTGGCCAAGTGATGAGGTTTTCACTACATTGGTTAGCAAGTATGGTGTAGTTACCCCGGTGGCATGAGACAGTAAATATAAAGGGGACAACTAACACCAAGGAGGTTGAGAAATTGGAGCAAATCAGATATTGGGGCCTATGCAACAGCAAGAAAACAAAATATAGAGGACAAAGACCCAGCCATCTCACAGCAACTTCAAGTATTCAGGCGGTCACAGGACAGAAGATTACTTCGCTCATATCAGAATTTGTTATTCCCATCTGCCTGAAGTTTTGTCTGTTCTTGAAACTATATTTTTTCATTTAGTCCAGTCATCCATAGCTTGTTGCATCCTTATTTTCAAAAAGGATTCCAAGATGACTGTGGCTATCTTTAAGTATCAAAGTCTAGTATTGTAATAAGGATGGTAAAAATAAGACTACAAGGCAGATTACTGAATGGTGTCTGAATGTTGGTTTTAAGTCTTTTGAGTGTACTGATATTCAAATTCACATTAATAAAAGACAATGGAATCTCCATTTTTATGTCAATGATGTCTTCTTTCATTTTCTATTAATTTTTGTATGTTCAATTTGTAAGGCATTTTGAGTATACTAGTTTTAAGATAGTCATGTTCTTGTCTGCGAGTTGCTTTCAAGGAGAGTTTTAAATCTTGCAGATAATTACAGAGGATTAGGTTTTATGCAAGGATTTGATACAGGGGTGTGAGGATGAGAGGATATCTTGTAAGTCATTTTATCTAGGGTTCATTTGTATTTCTATTGATTGTCTTTAATATGTGTAGGCTCTATTTTGACTCTATCACCCATGATTAGGCACTGGTCAAAATGCTGACAAGTGGTAGTTATCATCAATTCAAATTCAATCAATCTTTATATTTTAGTTATTTCAAGTACATGTCTAGTTAATTGTATTCAGTACAATTCATCTTAGTGATTTCTTGAAGAGTGAATCAATAGGTTAGCCTTCCTAGGCCTAAATGGCATAAAAATAAGAAGGCTTATAAATCCTTAATCCACTATTGAAAAACTGCTGAAAGAAAATATTATATCAAAGGTGCACTCACCTGGGTATGTGGAGCCCAAAGTGTAGAAGGACTTTTCATCCTTGTTAATTACCCATTTTCCCTTTGAGAATCTAACTTGGGTATAAGAGAGTCTGGTATTTATTGCCATTGTAATTGATTCCACAAGAAAAAGAGCTAATATGAAGCTCTTGGGAAACCCAAAAGCTTTCATTTTCCCACCCTAGACTATCACCTTTGGTGATTCCAATGTGGCTATCTTCTGAGGAAACACTGAGAATCCTCCTTTTTTACTAGGTTTGAACATACAAGGGAAGAACCTACATAATTGCTTGGTAGATTCCAGTGCTTCAGGCAACTTCATGCCTTTATCAATATGTCAGAAGCTCACACTCCATCCCACTCCATGCAAAGGCAGAGTAGTCCACCTAGACAAAATTGTTGTAAAAATGGTAGGTGAGTTGAAGAATGTTCGGAGTCAGCTCATCCAAGACCCCCAGATATCAAGCATAGTATACATCCAAGTGGTGGACATCTCAGAGACCTACAGGATGTTGTTAAGTCAAAATTGGTCTAAGTCCCTTAAGGGGTATTTCTCCATGGACTTCTCCCACTTGTGGCTCGCCTGGGGGGGGAAGTCTAACTAGATCCAGGTAGAAAGTGAACCTAGGATGAATCAGGCCCTTACCAAAGTTGAGAGGGTAAATGAAGTCCTTTTCTCTAATACTTCCCCCGGGGTGTACCAACCCCTCGAGATCCTCACATTTGATTTCACCCCTGGGGAGGATCCCATAGTTTCTCATAGAATTTAGGACCTGGATGAAAAAGTAAGGGGTGAGGTTAACTCATAGGGTATTGTAGCAGCTCCTACTACACTCTTTTCTGGCACTTGGGGCCAAGTGCATTATCAAAAACATTTTGAACTAGAGTGTGAGCCTTTCATTGTCACTATTACCCACCATATCAATGCCCTCCAGGAGAAGAAACATGAAGTTGATTTTGTTGGACCTAGCAATCATTTTGGCGGTATGCCCATAGTGCTACTTGTCTAGGCATCCCAACCACAGACCTCTTTAGAGGTAAACCTCACCCATGTGCCATCAAAGATGGAGGAAAATCCTCCCAACCTTCCCAAAAATAATCTAAATGCCACTTTTCCCTCCTAGCCCTAGGAAATGAACAATGACATGTGGACCCTAAAGTTTGATGGGTCCCGGTCTAAACAAGGTTGTAGGGCCGGAGTGGAATTGATCAACCCATGGGGGAAATCCTTCCTTGCATCTTACAGGCTTTATTTCAACTACACAAATAATGTCATGGAGTATGAGGCCTTGGTCCTTGGACTACTATTTTCACTAAGAAAAGGAATCACCCACCTCTGGGCACTGGGTGATTTAGAGTTGATCGTTAAGCAGGTTCGGAGTGAATATACTTGTCATGACAAAAGGTTGGCCACATACCGCAACTGGGCATGGAGCCTCATTAAATATTTTGATGCCTTTGGCATTAAACTCATTCCCTTGAAAAGAAACTATGTTCTAGATTCCCTTGCCATATCCGCCAGCACCCTTGAGCCAATGGGTAGCTCCCAATTATGGAAGTTCTTTGTTGAGATGGTCCCCACCCTGTCCATTCCAACAATGTCAACCACTTTTAGGTCTTTGAGGATGATCAACATATCCTGGCCTTCATGGCCAATTTTGGTGTTTTTGAGGATCAGATAGTGGAAGAAAGAGATCACGAAGATACCGGGTAGGGTGAAGAAGATGACGAGATCATAGACTTACCAACCAACACCATCCCTAAGGGGATGATAGCACTAGAACATATATTTGACTCAGACCCTCGGGGCCAGGAGAAGATATCATCCTCCTCTAAGGGAGGAAAATTTGAAAAGGTCAACATCGACCAGGCTAGTGAAGAAAAATTTATGCATAATGGAACCTCTTGCTCCCTAGAGGAAAAAGAGAAGATTCTCAAAGTTTTCCAAGAATACATTGATATAATTGCATGGGGGTATGAGGACTTAAGGACCTATGACACATCCATCATGACCCATACCATCCCCCTGAAACCATATGCTAAGCCCTTCTAGAAAAAGCAAAGACCAGTAAATACACTAATCGAGCCTCTAATCCATCAAGAGGTTCAGAAACTATTGTCAACCCAAATTATCTTTCATATTCGGCACACTACTTGGGTTGCCAACCTCATCCCTATGAGGAAGAGAAGCGGTGAGATCCACCTTTGCATGGATTTTCTCAATTTAAACAAGGCATCTAAGAAGGATAATCACCCTCTCCCCTCGTTGGATGAGGTGTTGAAAATCGTGAATGGGTCCCAAATGATGTCCTTCCTAGATGGGTACTCCGGGTATAACCAGGTCATGGTTAAGTAAGAAGATAGAGACAAAAAAACATTCACCACCAAGTGGGGAATGTTCACATAGCGGAGGATTCCCTTTGGCTTCATCAACATAGGGGCCACATTTCAAAATGCTATGGACATCGCATTCAAAGGCCTAGTTAACAGATGCATAATCATCTACATGGATGATTTGACCATCTTTTCCTAGGACAGGCGTGATCACTCTGCCCACCTCACCCAAATTTGTGAGAGATGTCGCTAGTATGGAATTTCCCTCAACCCAAAGAAATGTATATTTGAGGTCACTAAAAGGAAGCTTCTCGGGCATATCATCTCCAAGAAGGGTATATCCATTGACCCTGAGAGAGTTGAAGCATTGTTGAATCTATAAATGCATGGCAGCAAGAAAGAAATGAGATCTTTCTTTGGAAAGATCAACTTTGTCCAATGGTTCATTACTAGATTCACTGAGATAGTGAAACCACTCAATGACATGATGAAGAAATATATGAAGATTGAGTGGATTCCTAAAGCAAAGTGGGCATTTACCTAGATTAAGCAAATGATTGTGGAGGCAACAGTCTTGGCTAGTCCAGAATATTCCCTCCCTTTTCAAGTATACTCCTTTGCTTCACCACATTCTATCATGGTAGTTTTGAACCAGAAGGTCAAAGGGGAAGAATGGCCAATATCTTTTATGAGCTCCCCCTTTAAGAATGTTGAAGTCCAGTATTCATGTTTGGAAAAGCAGGCCTTTTCTCTCATCTACGCCATGAAGAAATCTCGGCATTACATTCTTTGGAGCAAAGTACATGTTATCATCCTGGCCCAGAGTGTTAATTCTCTGCTCCTACAGAGTGAGTTGGGTGAATGATGAGGGAAATGGATGGCCATCCTCCAAGAATATGATTTAGAAATGTAACCCATGAAGATAGTCTGAGGTTAGGGACTATGTAGAACGATGGCAGAAGGAACTCCAGACATTGAATGCCAAACTTATACAATGGAGTCCATCACTCAAGATTCATAGTATACCAACCTGGTATACTTATTGTTGAATAATAGATACCCAGAGGGGCTACCCCCAAAGAAATGTCACACCCTGCGTCTGAAAAGCGCACACTTCATGATAAAAAATTGAACACTTTTTTGCAGGATCCATGAAGGGATATACCTTTGGTGCATAGATAGGGACCAAGCTGAAAAATGATTGAAGAATTTCATAGGTAGTTTGGAACTGAGCATGGCTCAGATAATGCCACTACCCACCAGATCCTTTGGGATGGATACTATTGGCCCCGCATCTTTAAGGATATCTATACTCATGTTAGGAGATGCCACACTTGCCAAACAATGACACATCATGAGTGGAACATGGCTATTCCTTTGTAGCTGGTCTTCAAGGCTAGACCCTTCACCTAATGGGAATTTTATTTTATCAAGAAAATCAACCCCAACTCATCTGCCAACCACTGGTACATTTTGACTGCTACCGACTATTGCACCGGTGGTCTGAGGTTATTCCTTGCAAAACAAATATGGCAGATGTAGTTATTAAATTCTTGGAAGAAAACATAGTCACCTATTTTGAAATTCCATTTTCTATAGTATATGACAATGGTCTGGCATTTTCTTCAGCTCAATTACTCGAATGGACCTATGAAAGAAAGATCACCCTGAAGTTCTCTAGAAACTACTACCCCTAGGGTAATGGTGTGGCTAAATCTACCAACAAAAATCTACTTGAGGTGATCAAACATCTATTAGAACAAAACCCCCCAGATTGGGACCAAAATCTTAGGTTCTCCCTCTGGGTAGATCATATCAGAATAAAGGTAGTGATGGGGACATCCCCATTTCATCTAGTTTATGGCTAGAATCCAGTAATCTCCATCAACTTACAAATCCTGATACTACAGTTTACGTAGGAATTTAGCAACTGGGACAACATTATGGAGGTTCTACTTCTAAACCTGGTGAGAATGGAGGAGCAAAGAGACGTAGTCCTTGAACACTTCATGCATCACCAAGAAGTAGTAAAATGATGGTTTTGTTAGTCATAACTGAGAGGGGGGGTGAATCAATGGCCTAAAAAAATTATCCTTTAATCTTTACCCACCAATCAATACACCTCAATTTAATAATTCCCTACAATATGCATGCCATATACTTATAATATTTGACTATCTGTCAATTTACCTTGTATGTCCTTATTCTCCTTGATAACCGATACGCAGTAAAACTATTTACTGATACTTAGTAAATATGCAGAGTATACCAATCAATCTAGAAATACATATGTGAAATGTAAAATAATAAAGTAATAAACCATACACACATAACACATGGATTTTAACGTGGAAACCCTATTAAGGGAAAAACCACTGGGACTGGTACCCCAAAGTTTCACTCTTCTGAAGTGAGCCCTGTTAGGAGCCAACACTGTTAAAGGTTACAAACACACTATAAGGTGCAACCTTGTTAGAGGATTTTATACTTATAGGTTGTCACTTAGTATCTGGCATATATTTTGCTACCATCCTTGAATCAACCTCCTTCTTAGACTGTCAATAGGCTTTAGGCAAATCTTGCTACCATCCTTGAATCAACCTTCTTCTTAGGCTATCAATAGGCTTTATGCAAATTCAATGCTACTTTCATGAATCAACCTTTTTGGCAGTCTGTTAGGATATACCTCAATTATAGAAGACGGTTAAGTCTTGCTCTGTTAAGAGACTTGATGCTTCAATGGTTAAACTGAAACATTATGACCTATTTCTAATGCAACTTGAATTGTAGATTTTCAGATCTTTTTAAGTACAATATCTCTCTGATCAATGTATCAATTCAATTCTTTGTGCTCCACACTTTTTTCTCTATGATGTTGTACTTCACTATTCGTCAGTGTCTACAGAATTCTTTAGCTCTCCTTTAGCTTGATTGATCAGGACTGTATGAAGTTATCCTTCACCAGTTTCTCTTTAGCATCCTCTTTCTATTCACTCCCCTTTTTTCTATTTGATTTCTTGTGTTTTATTTAGAAATGAATTATGCTTGTCTCTTATATAGACATGATGTTCCTTAATTCTTGATTCTTGATTCTTGATTCTTGGCGTGAAAAACAATCCAGCCAATCTGATTTATGGCTTTAACTCCTGATTTATCTCGTAGTTATCTTCTTTCCAACTGTACAAATCTTCTTCAAATAAATTTCTTAACTCTAGTTGAATAAAAAAAATAAAGAAACCAGTTAATTCTATCCTTAAGCTTTGCCAACAAGATATTTTGTCATTTTCTAAACTCTTTATTCTATCGGTCAACTCTGCAGTTACTCGTCGGTGACAACTACCAATTCCATCGGTGCAACTCCAGTTAGCTTCAGGATCTCCATCCCTCGGGCATCATAGGATTTTTCTTTGTTAGGCAACACTATCATCTGCTCGTCAGGCATCACTATGACTTTTTCTTTGCCTTTACCGATGGTGTGCACTCCGTCGGTGTTGTTTGTCACTTAGTGAATACTTGACTTTTATGCATTATTGAAAGCATAATCTCTATTCCATTGATTCTCTAAAGTCTTTGGCATTATGTACATGACCGTATAGATGATATCAAGTTGACATCAATGACAATACAAACCATTAACTATTTTAATGTCTTGTATCATCTTCAACTTAACATTATCAAACATTCAATTAGTTACATGTCATCAATCTCTCCATTTGGCATTGATGGCAACATACTATATTATCACACTATACTATTTCTAATATAATATGAAATACAATTGTTGAAAATTCATCAAATTACCAAACACTTTGTTTTTATAACTGATAAAAATGTCTGACCGTTGGTAAGCTCTTTGTTAGCTTAGATTTTATTCTTGCAGCTTTCTATGTATCTTCTTATGATGTGTTGTGTTCTCTTTTTGTGTCAATTTATCTCTGTTGACTGTTCTTCTTCTTTGATGTCTCTGTCTCTTGTCAGCAACTCTCCCTTTGTATATGATTCCTTTATACAAATTCTCTCCCTATGGATATGATCTCTCCCTGTTTGGAGTAATCTGATAATGAATAGTTTCTAATGATAATATGGATGGATACATTTTCTCCCTTTGACAACAATGCCAAACAAATATTTCACAAATATCTAAAATTCATGTCAAACAACTATTTTCTTCTATCCATAATATATTTCTTGAATTTCCCTTATCCATCATCAATACAACAATATGCTCTGGTGCTTGGTTCTTATATATACCTTTCTGTATATAGATGTAGCTTTGAATTTCATCTTTTTGCTTGCATCAACATGAATGATATTCTGAAAATATATAGGTTGATACAGCCTTCAGTCCTTTACTGACTAGTAGACAAGGGTTTGACCCCTAGTCTCTTTCTCAAGTACTCAAATGTATCCTTGGGCAGTGGCTTGGTGAAGATATCAACCAATTATTCTTTTGATTGCACATATTCAAGTATCACCTCTTTTTCTTGAACTTGTTCTCTTAAATAATGATACTTGATTGCAAAGTGTTTAGTCTTTGCATGCATGACTGGATTCTTGGAAATGTTTATTGCACTAGTGTTATCACAATAGATAATCACTAATTTTGAGAGCTTCATATGCATACCTTCCAGCAATTTTTTGATCCATGCAATATTTGAGCAGTTTGCAGTAGCAACAACATATTCTGCTTTTGCAGTATACTGAGAGATGCATCTTTGCTTCTTGCTAAACCATGTGACAAGTATGTCACCCATAAATAATGCTCCTCTAGTTGTTCTCTTCTGGTCATCAATATTTCCAGCCCAATCAGCTTTGGTAAACACTTTTAGTTCAAATTTGCCTTCTCTTCTATACCATAAGCCAAATTCCTCATTATTCTTCAGATATCTTAGAATTCTTTTCACAACAGTCATATGTGATTCCCTGGGGTTAGCCAAAAATCTAGCAACAATTCTTACTGCATGTGCAATATTTGGTCTAGTGTGTACAACATACATGAGTTTTCCTATCATTGATCTATACAAAGTCTGATTTACCTCTGTTGTCTTGTCTTCCTTTGTTAATTTGCATCCAGTAGCCATCGGTGTTCCAAAAGGTTTGGAATCTTCCATCTTGAATATTTTTAGGGCCTCTTTAATGTATTTGGACTGTGTAATGAAAATACCTTCACTTTGTTGAATGATCTGTAGACCAAGAAAGAACTTGATCTCTCCAAACATAGACATCTCAAACTCTTTTCTCATCTCATCAACAAATGATTTTCCTAGCATATCATTGCCTCCAAATATGATTTCATCAACAAATATTTCAGTAATCAAAGTGTTAGCATCAGTATCTTCTTTCAAATAAAGATTACTATTTTCACTACTCCTATTTTCACTACTCCTTATGAATCCAATACTTATTAGATAGGAATGAAGTTGTTCATACCATGCTCTGGGAACTTGTTTTAATCCATACAAGTCTTTGTGAAGTCTACATACCATGTTCCTCTTGTCTGAATCTACAAACCCTTCTGGTTATTCAATGTATACCTCTTCTTCAAGTATTCCATTTAGGAATACTGACTTGACATCCATTTGATATACTTTGAATCCTTTTTATGTAGCATAAGCCAGTAGTATTCATACTCCTTCTAGCCTAGCAATGGGTGCAAAGGTTTATCCATAGTCTATACCTTTCTCTTGTGCATACCCCTTGCATACTAGTCTTGCTTTGTTCCTTCTGACTTCTCCATTCTCGTTCAGCTTATTCCTGAATATCCATTTAGTACCGATGACATTCTTGTCATCTGGTCTTGGCACAAGTGACCATGTTTTTTTCTTCTCAATATGTTCAATCTCATCATTCACAGAACTTATCCATTCTTCATTATCTAGTGCAGCATTGACAGATTTTGGCTCAAACTCACAAATTAAGCAATTTGAGTTTAAAGACATAATTCTTATTCTTCTACCAGCTTTCTTATCTCCTATAATCTGGTCCTCTAGATGGTTCCTTCTTACATATCTTGCAAGTACAGGTTCAACTCTTTGTGTATCAACCTGATCTTCATTACCTTGCACATTATTTTGATCATTATCCTAACCGTCGGTAACAGCATTCTGACCGTTGGTTGCAACATTCTGTTGTTCTATAATTAAGCACTATTGCTCAGGTAGAGTTATGGGTTCTTCACAATATACAAACTTGTTGTAGTCTTCTGATTCTTTTGTCCTTTCCGGCTCAATCTTTTCTAAAAAATCATCAATCTTCACATTTTCACTTTCAACTATTTTTTTAGAAGCCTTGATTATACATTTAAAGGCTTTTCTCCTTGTAGAATACCCCAGAAAAATACCTTCATCACTTTTGGCAACAAGCTTTCCATTTCTATCATCCTTTAAGACATAACATTGACTACCAAATATTTTGAAGTAACTTACATTGGGTGTTTTACCATACCATAGCTCATAAGGAGTCATCTTTGTGTCCTTCTTCAATTGTACTATGTTAAGTGTATAAACAGCAGTGCTGACAGCTTCCCTCTAGAAGATTTGGGTGATGTCCTTTTCTATCATCAGTGTTCTTGCACAATCAAGTATTGATCTATTTCTTCTCTCAGCAATCCCATTTTATTTTGGTGTTCTTGGTGCAAAAACCTATCTTTTTATACCATGCTCATTACAAAAATTAGTGAATTCATCTAATATAAATTCTCCTCCTCTATCTGACCTTAAACATTTGAGATCCTTACCACTTTGTTTTTCTACCATAGCCTTATACCATTTAAACATCTTGAATGCTTTAGATTTTTCTTTTAGAAACATGACTGTCATCATTCTAGAGTAATCATCAACAAAGAGAATAAAATATCTATCTCCATAATAACTCTTTGTCCTCATAGGTCCACATAAATCAGTATGGACTAATTCTATAATATCATCAAATGTATGGGCTTTGCTTTTGAAACTAGACTTTGTCATTTTACCTTTTTGACAATTTTTGCATATGATGTTGTCTGGCTTTGTCATCATTGGTAAGCCTCTTACACTTCTTTTTCTTCTTATTTTCATCATGTTGTCAAAGTTCACATGACACAATCTTTTGTGCCACAACCATATGTCTTTGTTTCTAGTCATTAAGAAAGTGGGATTAGTATCATTCAGATAGAATAAGTTACCTTTAGTCTGTTCAGCAGTACCAATCAGTTTTCTTGATTCATTGAAGATCTTTGCCTTCTTGTTTTCAAATGATACTCTGTGACCTAAATTATTCAGCTGAGAAACACTCAATAGATTATAATTCAATCCTTTTTCCCAATAAGCATTTTCACATTTAATCAGGTTATTCAGCATTATTATTCCTTTACCTTCAACTGGACAAGGTGTATCATTTTCCATTCTTACTGTTGTTAGCCATAGAGTTTACTTTATGCTATGTAGGTGTTAGTTATATTATGTGTGTTCTGACGGTACTTAGTTACTATCGGACGACGGTTGGGAATGGTTGGTGACATTTGGTCACACCCCTTCAAAATTTATATAAGCGATGTACTTTCTCTTCAGAGATATGTTGATAGGGACTATTGTAAATGTATTCAAGTTACAGATGATTAATAAATATTATGGTATTCTCTAATCTATCTTATGTATTTGTATTTTTGTACAATTTCTATGCACTAGTAAACTAGGTTACCCCAATGGGTAAACATTTAGCGTCACTACCTAGACATACTCGAGAAGGAAAAATAAAATAAATTGATGTGTTGATTATTGCCCTGTGGAGAAGTGAGCAAAGAATTCATGCCCAATAAATTGAATAAAAATAGAAAGAAGGAACTCAAGGAGGAACAAGTCAATAGAAAATCCGTACTCACACAACAGCAAGCCGAGCGAAGGGAGAGATATAGAAGACACACTGAAGGACTACCAAAGGGAGTAAGTGAAGGCGAGGGTCTAGAGGTATCTGACTGGCAGGCTGGGAGAAGTGACGAGGATTGCCTAGAGGAAATAAGGAGCTTGTTTGGGTCCTTAACCTTAACCCCACAGATGGAAGCAAGAGAAGTCCAAAGGAAGGAAAAAGAGGAAGCCACACGGAGGGAGGCTTAGGATACTTCTATCGCCGTGAGTATCAAAGTGACCGAGGGGCACGGGTATCAAAGTAGCCCACCAGGCCTAGATAGTTCTAGTAGTTCAGGGACATCAAGTGGTATGGTACCAAACAATTCTGGGGTACCAACGCCGACAATACCATCCCATCTTGTAACACAACCGGTGTTTCAAACACAGTTGGCGTCTAAAAAAGTAAACATGGCGACCAACAAGGAGAAGTTGCCAAAATTCCACGGAGATGGAAAGGAAGATCTAGTACAACATTGTCGTATGTGTCAGACAATCTGGTCTGTGAATGGAGTCGTTGACTAGGATGAATGGATGAGACAGTTTCTGGCAACCCTCCAAGGGGTAGCCATCGACTGGTACTCTGATGTGGACAAAACAACAGTGACCACTTGGGATGAACTCAAGAAAGAATTATAGAAGGAGTTTTGACTCGTAAGGGATGACAATGAAATTGTTTTTGAGATATATGGTACCAAACAAGGCAAGAAGGAGACTGTGAGGGCCTATAGCTGTCGACTAAAGGATTTAGTCAAAAAAATAGAGAGCCAGTCAGCGGATGGCCTGAAGAAAAGATGGTTCATGGAGGGCCTGAAATCGAACCTACAGAGGAAAATGAAGATCATGCCCCCCACCTCATACGAAGATGCCTATAACCGAGTGATGGACTTGGAGAGCGAACATAAGACCTCCAAGAAGAAAAGAAGCAAGTCTTCCTCCACCAAAGATGACAGTGCGGATGACAGTAGCAGTGATGGTGAGTTGAAGAAAAAAGTCATGGCACTCCAAAAGGACATGGAGAGAATGATGAAGGAGTTCAAGACCATGAAAGGGGGTACCAGCAAGGGGGAAGATGACATGTGGTGTATGGACTACAAGGAGAGTAGCCATACGAAGGGGTCATGTCCCAAAAATGCATTGTGTGATATTTTCCAGATCATCGGTCATTCCACCAAGGAATGCCCATACAACATGAAAATGAGGAATCAACAAGTGCTATTTTCCCAAGAGAAACCATCTACATCAGGCAGGTACGGAGGCAACCAACGTGGTAGTGGAAGGGGTAGTAATAAAAACACCAACACAAGGAGTCGAATACAATATGACTCCAAGGGTCGGCCGGTGATCCAGTGCTGAGCTTGCAATCAATGGGGCCACTTTGCAAAGGACTACGGCAAGGGTGACACCCCACAAAAGCTATGTCATTGGTGTGATCCTGGCAACCACGAGGATGCCAACTACCCAAAATTTGGCATTAATTGGCTAGACATAGATGGAAGCATGAATATGGTACTGACCATCACCCGAGGGAAAGCAAAGTAAACCACATATCTAGACCCTTAAACAGAAAAACAAAGGGCACGGGAGGCTAAGGAAGAAATAGAGAAGGCGATGAAGGCACAAAAATAAACATGGGAGATGGCCACCACCTCGAGCCGGAGGGAGGAAAAACAAAAAATTCTAAGACACCTGTTATAATTAGAGGTATCAGTGAAACTCCAAGACCTCCTTCACACCATGCCTCACATGGGAATGACATTGTTGGGGAACTTGGTAACGCAGCCAAATACCACACATACGAACATCCCTAGAGGGTCTGTAATTGACCTGATGATACTTGTTGTAAACAACAGGAGGTACCCAGCAATCATCGAGATGGGCATCCTTGGCACCACTCTCACAGACACCATTATAAATGGTGGGTCTGGAGTAAATGTACTTTCGGAGGAGACATGGAAAAAGTTGGAGAAACCCACACTATGGCCTCCAACCTTCAACTTGTTGGGAGCGGACCAACATGGCATCAAACTCATCGGAACCCTCATGGCTCAATGCGTGATGATTGGGACACAGCCCTTCATACTTGACTTAATGGTGATCCCACTAAAGAAAAAGGGGTACAAGGCCATTTTGGGATGAGGGTGGCTCACATCAGCGAAGGTGAACCACAACTGGAAGCGGAACACACTCACCATGGAGAAAGCCAGGAGGAAGTACGTGATTGACCTCCGCACACAAATGGTGCATGAGGAGTTAGCATCTTCAGACTCAGATTCCAAAGGAGAGCAAGTAGGAAGAGATGGAGGGAAAAGAAGATGGAGCCCAATGACGAAGGGGTGTTGGAGTTGGAAGAATGTTCTGGGGATGATGGAGATTCAATGAATGGCCTCTTTTATTGGCAGATGGAAGATTATGAGTTCTTCCCACCATCTTGTAACATGCTAAGCATTAGGGAGGAGGAAGCCACCCTTGCACACTAGTTTATGGAGGACAAACCCATCAAGTACCAAGAGGTAAAATCATAAGGGAAAAACCTTGGTGATGATGTTTGTGTCAGCGACAGTTGGAACCCCATGGCCGCAGCCTTCAAATTCATTATTCTCCTTCTTCTTATGTACATGTCAGCGATCGTGGTCCCTATAGAATTTATGGTTCCCAGCCTTTGGATCGCCATCAAAAATAGACCTAAGGATAAAGTTTGGGAAGTCGGCTATGACGGGGCCATCCAGCTGTGGACTCTTGATGGACGGGAGATACACGAGGTCATTAGCAGTTCCAAATTGAAACCTCACCAGGAGGGGATGGACAAAGCACCCGAAAGGATGGACAGAGCACCTGAGGGGATGGAAGGGGACTCAAGAAACCTGAGAGGCCAAACGGATGACCGAAGAGGCCTCCAGAAGTTAATTAGATTAGGCACTTAAAAAAAATTAAAAAAAAAAATATTTTAAAAATATTTTTAAAAAAAAAGTGTATGGCTGATACCGTACGGCCGTACAGAAAGAAATCTAGAGATTAAACTGCACCGTATGGCAGAGAGGCCGTACGGGCCCACCCACTAACAAGAAAAAAAAAATCAAAGGAAAAGTGGTCGTACGACACTGTACAGTTAGATACTGTACAGCAAGCATCTTAAAGGTGTGAAGCACCGTACGACATGAGGTCATACGGGCCCATAGGAGAGCGGTCAAACATGAAAGTAAATCATTAAACCATACGGCCATATCACCGTATGACATTTTGTATAGGTGAACATTGGGAGTCCGTACGATAAGACCAGCAAGAGAAGTGCAAAGACTTGTGCAATGCAACTGTATGATCCGTATGGACAAAAGAGCAAAAGGACAGGTTAAATTAAGGAGCCATACGAAAATTACACTGAAGAAAATCAAGTTATTGGCCATCTACACGAGCACTTTAATGCAATTGGCAGAAAGAGTATGGCATCAGATGAAAATCATGAAAATGATGTGTGCCATGGACTTGTGTGAGGGTTTGAAGGTGCTAAATTGGTCTTGGCAGTGGGGGCGCTGCCCCTCGACCCTGCCTGGGGCGCTGCCCCAGGACCCTGTGGGGGCACTGTCCCTCAAACCCGCTAGGGGAATTTCCCCCAGACCCCCATTTTATTTTTGAAGCACACTACAACCTAGAGTTTGGGGTACCCGTGCCATCAGGGTAAGCGTTGGGTTTGTCCCACTCGGTTAGAAAGAAGTTTGAAGCCGACAGAGATAGACTTGGAGGTTGTGAACACATAGCTTTGAACATCTAAGACCTAGAGATGTTGTAGGCATGGATTGTCTATGTGCAAGTGGTGGCAAGAGAGGTAGCAGGGTACTACGCTTTGAGGAGTATGTCTTGGCTGGACATGAGGCTACCGTGGAGGGGGAACAAAGAGCTCAGGAGGAGCTAACCACCAGGTTAGAGGTAGTAGAGCAAGACTTGGCTTAGGGTACCCAGTAGTTTGGTGTGGAGAAGGAAACATGGCTATTGAAGAAAAATTGGCTACGAAGGCAATATCATTTGAACAGCAGGATTGCAGCACTTGGTAGAGGTTGAGACTGAGCAGCAGGTTTTGGTTCTTGTACGTCGTGGTTCATCATTCCTATCTTGTTTTGTCCCAGACATTTTTTTTTCATCTAGAGATGAATTTTCTTTAGGGGGGATGATGTTAGCCATAGAGTTCACTTTATGCTATGTAGGTTTTAGTTATATTATGCGTGTTCTGACGGTACTTAGTTACTACCAGATGGCGGTTGGGAATGGTTGGTGACATTTGGTCACACCCCTTCAGGATTTATATAAGCGATGTACTTTCTCTTAGAAAATATGCTAATAGGTACTATTGTAAATGTATTCAAGTTATGGATGATTAATAAAGATTATGGTATTCTCTAATCTATCTTATGTATTTGTATTTTTGTACAATGTCTATGCACCAATAAACTAGGTTACCCCAACGGGTAAACAACTGTACCACCATTATAATATTCAAAAGTGTTAAACTTTTCTTTGTCACCAATCATATGGTGAGTGAAACCACTATCTATAATCTAGATATCATTCTTACTAACCTTAGATATGAGTGCAATTTCTTCATAACTTCCATCTTCATCTGAATCATCCTTGACAACTACAAATACTATCTCGATGTCATCATCAAGTTCGGTGTCGGTATCTTCATCTTTGCAAGTAGCTAGGTAGCTAGCCTTCTTGCCTTTATCCTTGTAGTCTTGGGTATCCTTTCTTTCTGATTGTCAGTAGCCTCTATAATCTTTGTAGCCTCTATAATCTTTGTTATCACCTCTGTCAGATTTCTTCTCAAAAGATCTGTCATCACTTCTGTCATATTTTCTTTTGTTAGAACATCTTGTAGAAAAGTGTCCAATCTCTTTACAATTAAAGCATACAAGTGGTAACTTGCCTTTGTATTTACCTTTGCCTCTCTATATTCTTCTGGCCATAAGTGCTTCTATTTCATCTAGATCTTCTTCTTCACTTTCACTTTCACTGTCCCTTCTAGATGAGCATCTATGATTGGATTTTCTTACTTTCATAGAAGACTTAAATGCAGACTCTAGATTTGGTAAGACACTATTGTCAAAGTTATTCATCTCAAATGAAATCAATCTACCAATTAGGCTATCAAGAGTAATTGTATTTTTTGCAACTGCTCTCATTTCTTGAATAGCAGAAACACTAATAGCATATACAGGCAATAAGGTTCTTAAGATTTTACTTACCACTATCTCCTCTTTAAGTGTACCTCCAACACCTCGTATGGCATTGACTACTTCTTTTATTCTTGTGTTGTACTATGTGATGTTTTCTCCTTCTTCCATTCTGAGATCATCAAACTTTCCTCTAAGGCTTTTTTCCTTGGCTCTCAGAACATTTGTATCACCTCAATGTACAAGCTTTAGTTTGTCCCACATTTTCTTTGTAGTTGTGCAATCCTTGACATCTTCAATTTCAGCATCAAAGAGTGAGGAAGAAAACTCTATAACCATGCAGTTATGCTCATGCTTCACTCTCAATTGATCTACTATCAATGGTCCTATAGAAAATATATATTCAATATCTAAGTATTGAGTAACATCATTACCAATACCTGATAAGTGGAGTTTTATCCTGCTTTGCCATGAAGTAAAGTTGTCTTTGTTCAACTTGGGCACATCTCATCTATTCATCTTGTGATCTTTACTTAGGTCTTGAAACCTTCCTTCTAAGCACACAAGATCTGATACCAATTGTTATTAATAACTGAGAGGAGGGGGTGAATCAGTGGCCTCAAAAATTTATCCTTTAATCTTTACCCACCAATTAATACACCTCAGATTATTAAGTACCTACAAGATGCATGCCATGAAATACATATAATATTTGATTGTTTGTCAATTTACCTTGTCTGTCCTTATTCTCCTTGATAACTGATAAGCAGTAAAACTATTTACCGATACTCAGTAAATATGCAGAGTATACCAATCAATCTAGAAATACATATGTGAAATGTAAAACAATAAAGTAATAAACCATACACACATAACACATGGATTTTAACGATGAAACCCTGTTAAGGGAAAAACCACTGGGACCGGTACCCCAAATTTTCACTCTTCTAAAGTGAGCCCTGTTAGGAACCAACCCTATTAAAGGTTACAAACACACTATTAGGTGCAACCTTGTTAGAGTATTTTATAAATATATGTTGTCACTTAGTATCTGGCATCTATTTTGCTACCATCCTTGAATCAGCCTCCTTCTTAGACTGTAAATAGGCTTTAGGAAAATCTTTCTACCATCCTTGAATCAACCTTCTTCTTAGGCTGTCAATAGGCTTTATGCAAATTCAATGCTACTTTCATGAATCAACCTTTTTGGAAATCTATTAGGATATACCTCAATTATAGAAGACGGTTAAG
>MU227543.1:834435-861567 GCA_018584345.1 Thuja plicata
TCAATGCTACTTTCATGAATCAACCTTTTTGGAAATCTATTAGGATATACCTCAATTATAGAAGACGGTTAAGTCTTGCTTTGTTAAGAGACTTGATGCTTCAATGGTTAAACTGAAACATTATGACTTGTTTCTAATGTAACTTGAATTGCATATTTTTAGATCTATTTAAGTACAATACCTCTCTGATCAATGTATCAATTCAATTCTTTGTGCTCCACACTTTCTTCTCTATGATGATGTGCTTCACTATTCATCAGTGTCTGTAGAATTCTTTAGCTCTCCTTTAGCTTGATTGATTAGGATTGTATGAAGTTATCCTTCACCAGTTTCTCTTCAGCATCCTCTTTCTATTCACTCCCTTTCCATGTATTTTATTTCTTGTGTTTTATTTGGAAATGAATTATGCTTGTCTCTTATATAGACATGATGTTACTTAATTCTTGATTCTTGGTGTGAAAAAAAATCCAGCCAATCTGATTTACGGCTTTAACTCCTGATTTATCTCATAGTTATCTTCTTGCCAACTGTACAAATCTTCTTTAAATCAATTACTTAACTCTAGTCAAATAAAAAAAATAAAGCAACCAGTTAAGTCTATCATTAAGCTCTGCTAGCTATATATTTTTTTATTTTCTGAACTCTCTATTCTGTTGATCAACTCTGTAGTTAGTCGTCGGTGACAACTACCAGTTCTGTTAGTGCAACTCCAGTTAGCTTCAGGATCTCCATTCATCGGGAATCATAGGATTTTGCTTCATTGGGAAACATTGTCATCTACTCATTGGGCATCACTATGACTTTTTCTTTTCCTTTACCGATGGTGTGCACTCCGTCGGTGTTGTCTGTCACTTAGTGAATACTTGACTTTTATGCATTGCTGAAAGCATAATCTCTATTCCATTGATTCTCTAAAGTATTTGGAATTATGTACATGATTGTACAGATGATATCAAGTTGACATCAATGACAATACAAACCATTAACTATTTTAATGTCTTGCATCATCTTCAACTTAACATTATCAAACATTCAATCAGTTACATGTCATCAGGTTTGACTAAAGAGCCTAGTATAAGGCCTTTCAGACTTTGGACTTGGTCCTCTTATGGGACAAAGCCTAGGAAAAGAAGGGAAAGCACACAAAGTTTCAATAGCTCTAACTCAAACCATATCTAATAGCTGAGATCTGCGGGGCAAATACTTATCACCTCAACACCATGACCAGAGAAGCCGTCCCATTTCCTGTCAATGGGAAGTTTCTCAAGCACTACTTTGAATAAGGTAGGTGATGATTTTGTCTGAACTCGTATCATATGTAAAGTTCTTTCTTGTAAATATCTTTCCTAGTGCTCTGTTTGGAGTGCCTTGTCCTTGTAAGTATTTTTGTCATCCATCCCCCGGGACTGCCTTCCCTTTTTCATGTTTTCCTTTATTTTTGGCTCTGGTGTTTTGCATTTTTTTCAAGGGTTCCCAACATGTTGCCTTCTTCTTATAGATGGGTATGCTTCACATAACATCTAGTCTTTGGAATGGTACCTTGTGTATTCTGGTGAATTTGAAATCTATTGTTAGCATGGTGGAATCGGTCAACACTCTGAAGTTGTTTTGTAAGTATGGTAACAGGTTATGAGTAATCTTCATCAAATTCATGTCTTGAAAGTATGAACATCGGTTAACAGAAAATCTAAGAGGCAAGTAATGAGACACCTTGAGAGTAGATCGGTTGCATTGGTTGTTGACCAAGTCTGAAAATCATTAAAATATCCTAGATTCAGAATGTTCTCTCCTATTCAACAATTTAAAAGTGGATGGCAAGGTGAAAGAAGTACCACCGTTAAAATTAGCTAAGCTTAAGGTGCATGGTGAAAGAAGTACCACCTTCCCATCTAGAAAATAATTGAAGAATAGAGAATTCTGGTATTTGGGGGAAACATGCAAGATATGATGAATTTGGTTTGATATAATCAGTGCCTCCTCTTTGCTTCTCCTAGAAGTCATTGGCTTGATTTTATTTCAAATCATACACCTCACAACTGATGAATGACCAAAGGATTGAATCATTGATGAGCTGGATTTTCTCAGACACCTCACGCTTTGCAAGTAGAATGCTCTAGGTAAAGATTAATTCTGGTTTTTGCAAACCTGAGATTCTAAATTTCTCAAATGCACTAAGGCATTCGTCCCAGATAGTCACCATTTGTTATGCCCTGCATACGAGTCCCTACATTTTGCAGGAAAAATGTTGGGTCCCCCTTTTCACTTTTTTTTTTTCCCTTGGTTTCTTTTGTTTCCTTTTGTTTCCCTCTGGGCTTTGCTTCCACGAGGGTCATTTTCCTTTGATTCTTTTTCTTTTGCCTCTGGGCTCGGTCCTAGAGTATGTTTGTCTTGATTTAGCCGGATCCTAGACTCTGGGATTCTCTGCCATCATGTCTTATTTTGTGAGAAGGTGTGGCTGCATGGAATCCCCGGGCCCAGAGTCTAGAGGTTTGCCTGTTCTAGAGTTTGTGGAGGGAAGGAAATATGTTTTTACCCTAAGGGTATAAATTGGATTTACCTGTCGCTTTCACATTTACCGCGATCAAAACATAGAGTGATTACCAGAGTGATTAAGGTGATCAAGAGTGATTAAGTGTGAAATTGCATTTGGTAATTAACAGCATTCAAAAAGAAGTAAGCAGTGTTGGGTTGTGGTCATTAGAAGGTAAATTATTTACAGAGCACCTCCCATGCTCAATTTCTCTGCATTCCTTATGTTTCCAAGTAGGTCCTTCAGCTCTCCTTTCTAGTTTTTGCTTTCTTTGTTTGTGTTTGTTCTGGTTTTGTTTTTGGCGCACCTTTGTGCTGGCTTTTTTGTTTCTGGTTTCATTTCTATTGTCACCTCCTGTTGGTGGGTTGGTTGTGCCAGAGGGTTGTGTGCCCTCTGTGTGGTTGTAGTTTAGTGTAGCATTTGTATATTTTGTATAATAGTGTAAATATTTCTGTATATTCAATACATTGTGTAACTTTCTATTTACAACTGTATATTTCTGTATATTCAATACATTGTGTAACTTTCCATTTATAACTGTATATATGCCCATTTTTGGTCAGCCTGTGAGTTATGCTTTGGCCCTCTCCATGCTTCAACCCTCTGTAGCTTTGTATATTAATGTATATTCCATGTGTATCCTTCTTCTTGTGGTGAGCTCATCACACTCCCTCATGTCTAGACCAAATTTGCACACTCATCAGAGAGATATTTTCCACAGTTTGAACTCAGCACCTCGCATGTTCGAGCCATGGCAATTTTATTTCTCCTATCACATCGTCTTAATGGTGGGATTAATTTCCCATGAACAAGCATTCAAATCCCATCCCATCTGGCATTTACTTCCCTCATGTTAGCCCACTTGTCACCATTAAGAGCCTTTACGCCACCTATCACGTGACCACGTGATGACCCATGTCAGCCAAGTACGGCTCACTACTGGTTACATTGACAACGGATATTTTCTTCAGACTCTGGGTGCTGGGAAGCCCCTGGGTCTTCATTCTATTTTTTTCACCTAAACCAATGCCTCAGAGCCCCCAGGTGTTGATCATAATCCAATCCTTGTTAAATTTGATATTCTAGGATTTTGATGCATGCTAAAATATTGTTGTTTTTATCATATTATGTATTAACAATTCTCCAGTTTTGCAGGTTGTCGATAGTCTGATCAAAATTTTTGAAGTGATCACTCCTCCTAATAGCCCAGAGCTGCCAAGTACCTCCACTTGGGTGGCCATGAAAACTAAGGCCAAAAAGATGCTGGCCAAACTACCACTAAACTCCAAGTACTTGAGGGAGGGTGTTCTTGTGGGGTCTAAGGTGGACTCCAAGTTGTAGGAAATAATAGATACCGAGCCCGGACTATGGGCTGAAATGTAGGGTTTTGTCCAAGCCATATACCAACAAAGGACTGTCAGAGATGATATGGCTAAATATATGGCTGCCTCTGAAATTATCAAAGTTGCAACTTTTCCCTACTCGATGCAAGCACCAGAGATGATACTCCAACTGGCAACAATCTACAATGCCCCCACCTGGGTTATTTTTCTCACCGATCCTTGGCCACTGCACTATCTGGTGCCCATCGTCAATTTGGATGCGGCTAATTTTTCTTCAGGGCTGGGGATCTCCCAATTCAAGGGAGCCATTATTCTCTCCTATTCCACATCATTGAAGGATTTTGGGGAAGCTTCCCTTCTCTCCCGACAACATCTCAACACTCACTAGCTAAATTCCCTGAGAAGGGACTATGAAGAGATGAAGCTGGAGATTCCCCGTGGGAACTTTAAAGAATGTATTCAGGTGGGGATTATATTTCTATGCTAGCTCTTTGGAGAGCCTCATACCTAGGAGTTCTTGGCATGGATGTATTACTTTCTCTACTACATCACCACCTGTAGTCAGACCTTCAACTGGGCGGCTATCATCGCCAACCATGTGGACACGTAGCTAAAGAGTATCCTCCAGAATTCAAAGTTCTACATGACATCTTATGTACTATGTGAACTCACCCAATAGAGACCTACTTTTTAGGGTTTTCAAATAGTGGGCATTCTCAGGAACGGGCCCGGCCAGTTGGTTGCATGGGATCATTACCCCCAAGTCTAGTGGGAACTTAGCTTCCTTAAGTTTTGTCGGGTAAACGACGCATTTTTTTATCATAACATTTTGACACTTACCTGGGATATTAGGTACCGGTTTTCACAAGAGGCAATGTACCTGGTGAGTACCTATGGCAATTATTTCATTCAATTCTAGCAGCATACATACATTTGGGTGAACGGCTTCTCCGGGAGACCCTGCCTACTCCCTAGATATTGTGGGGATAGGATCATTCTTTTAGAGTACTACAGATAGATTCTAGAGCCGCATGCCCTCTTCATAGTGAAGAAGGTTATTGACATCTCATTCTCAATCTCCTATAGGAACTATTCTTGTAGCCTCACGATGGTGAAGGAGGCTGAAAATGAACTGAAGAGTCTAGGACTGGAAGAATTCCACCACACCAAAAGTAATTTTGATCCACTAGGCAAGATAGCAATGGCACTTCCTCAGGCATCCCCACCACAAAGATTTGATATTCAAGATTTTTGGGTAGATTTCCAGGACATATTTGATCTCTGGGCTCACCAGCATTCACGGATGTCCAAAGCCTTAACGAAATCCTTTGACCTTCAGGGTTTCCCGAAGGGTTTTATAGATGATGGGTCTCTAGAGAACCCATTGACAAAGAACAAGGGATCGATAACTTAGATCTCCCTCTGGTGGATTGGGGCACCCTAGAGAACTTAAAAATTAAGGAGGTATGCCACCCCATTATAGATAACAGTCATAAGTATTTTGAGCGGGTGTCTCCAAGGAGCACCTAGAAAGGCCCAATTGTACAGAGGTCTTCTTCGACCTCCGAAGCTGCAGGATCCAGAAAAGGCAAGGGGAAGGAGAAAGAAAGTACCCCGGCCCAAGTGCCTCCCAAAGGTCCACTCCCCATGATGGCACAGATTCAAGAGAAGATGGAGGCATCGAGGCTAACAAACCAGGAGATAAGTTCCCAACTTTCCTACAGCTTCGTCGCAACTCCAATGGGATCTGTCCGCCCAGCGAGATCCCCTTCATTGGAAACACTAATGAGCAGGCAGACATTCACCGAGGTGGAGTCTATGAATATTCTGGACGTCAGTGCCCCACTACAAAGAAAGTAGAAGCAGAAGGTAAACCCTATCCCAAGCACAAAAATGGGCCACGGCATGCCCAGCATTCCCCTAGTAGAGATCAGTTTGGATTCTCCTTAATTGGATGATATAGTAGAGGTCTCTCCCCCACATGACAACTTTGATGACATCTTTGGGACAGATGAGCTTATGAACCTGCATGGGGAAATAGACCAATTGGTGGAAGAAATTTCCACCTAGGAAAAGGAAGAGATCCCCAGCGAAAAAGAAATCCTAGAGAAAGAAGTTGCCTCAGAGCAGGAAGTCTAGGAAGAAGCACAAAAGGATCCTGAGTGGGAGGAAACACCAATCTAGGAGACTGAGAAAGAACCAAGGCAAATAACAGACAAGCAACTGACGACTGGGGAAACTGGACCCACATGATCAATCGTACCCCCAATCGTCACGCTCCAAATGCCTTTGGTTACTCCGGGTGGCCATGCCCCTAAAAGTACATTCGGTGAGGTGATCATAGCAGCCCAAATGTTGAACCTAGGCCACATGCTGAGAAGGATGGGGAAATCCCTGATGATAAAGGTGATGTTGATGTCGGTAGAGAGGAGATCCTGGACATCACAAAAGAGGATGCTAACAGGGCAGAAGACACTGAGGCCCCTCAAGAGTGAGAAAAGGAAAAGGAACAGGAATAGGAAAAGGAGAAAGAGCCCAATGACACTATAGATACCGGGAATGCACCGCCGGACTCCAAAGGGAGTCCCAACACCCAAGCCTTAGCAGCAAAACTACCCCAGCCACCACATTGGCTAGTGGAATCCAGAAAGAGAAAGGCCTCAGTGGCAGCAACAGGTGTTCCACTCTCCCTAGCCAAAATGATGGCCCAAAATGCAAAGACAAAGAAGCCTAAAAAGGCCCAGACAGTCCATACCCTTCAGACTGGTCCAGATACAGATGTAACGGTTGTAAGGGCTGAAGATTATACAATCACGGAAGTGCCTCTAGGGAGGAGAGATAAGAAGGGGGAATTAGACCTACTATGAGAGGCAACCCAGGCAATTTAAGCCTGATAAAATAAATAGGCCCAGAAGTTGAAGGAGGAAAGAGAAAATAACAAGAATCTCCTCAGACTTCTGATAGAACTTACACAGCCCCTGGCCGAGATCCATCTGAAAGCTTCCACCTTTAGACTATCACTTTCACAGGGTGACTTGGATACTCTAAAGGCCATGAATAAGAAGGCCCAGGCTATGGATGGGTGGAACACCGAGAAGATAACTGTCGTAAGGCTATTTTTAGTTGTATCACTCCCAGATCTTTACCAGATAAATAATCTCTTGAATTAGGTGAAAGTCTCCACTTTCCTATGGGAGGGAGACTTAGAGAAATATGAAGGATGGAAGATTGGTTTGGATGAAGTCTTTAACTCTAGGGAAGAGGCCTTCACAGAGATGGTAATTTTGGGGGAGGAATCATTTGAGTCCCTCTGGGCCTAGTACTCTAGACTTGGCCTCAAGATCGAGGTATGAAAGAAACTACTTAAGGCCCTAAGAGATAAATTAATTACAGTCTGGTGTGCTTTAGGCCTATTTAAAAAATTCATTTTAAGGTTGTCACAAGTTGACTCCTTCACCACCAGAATGTGTACCCTAGAGGACTATGTCCTTAGTAAGTATGATGAGTTGATGGAGTCCCTATATCAGTCTGTCGCAGACTTCGACAGAGGAAATCTATCAAGGATATCTAAGATGATAATCTAGGCTCATGATGCCATAAAATTAGTAGATAAATTTTGGAACGGGGCCAGAGAAGTTGAAGAGAAGTTTGAGGTTGTCCACGACCGATGGAATAGTATTAAGGACATAGATGAAGATGGCATCAGCCAAATTTTGGAAGCATTCAAGAATACCAAGGAGCAATAAGGTACTCTGAATTCTGGAGATTTTCACCAGCAGGGTGCATTATTTCACATTCATTAGTCTTTGAGTATAAGCTCCCAAATCTCAGAGTCCCAAATCCAATAGTTTTGTATTCTTTTGGTGACCCACGTCTAGATTCCCCAGAGCTGACCGGTCACTATCTAGCAAATAATAACATGGTCAGAAGGTAGGTGATCCTGACAGAGTGTGTTAGCTCAAAGGAGTGTTCTAACAAATGGTCTTCCCAAGGTTCCACTCTAGCATTAACTACCTTGTGCATCAAAGATAGTGAGCCACATATCGCATTGACGAGGCATGTAGCCTCAAACATGGAGAGATCGGATTTCTTATTTTCTCCCTCCAGCACTCCTCTTGATGTTGATTCTTCCATACTCCTCTTCTTGTCTTATTCTTCTAACATGTCAGACCTCTTCTCTTTTTGAGGTAGTTGTAAAGTGGTGCAGGTAGTACCAGCCACCGGATATTGTATTTTATTGTTGAGTGTAAAGTTAGTTTAGTTAACTTTAGGGAAAGTATGTGTATAAATAACAAGTCTGACCTCATTTCAAGGGTCAGTGAAATTGATGGTTTTTCAGTCCATACTATTAGCTTTCATCATTTCATTTCTTATAATTACAGAGCTCAATTCTTAGTAGTTCTTAGTAGTTCTTGGTAAATAGATGCTCTCTTGGAGCTGTTGATGTACACACTAGTGTTGCTGGAAAACTATTAATGAAGAAGGAAGGATTCTCACAATGATGTTGTTGGTGTCTTGATCTCTGAGTTAATACTCTTTTGTGTTGTATGTTTCTGATTTCCTTTGCTCTAAATGTTTAAGTAGATTAATGACCTCTTTCCCCCCGCTATTGAACATGTATGAATCATTGGTTCTATATATGTTTAGTATTTATTATAGTTCATTGGAGCATGGTTGATGTTTTAAATATATTTGCATAACTATAAGTAGAATGGATACACTCTAACACTGGCATATCTTTTGAAGTTTGTTTGATAATCCAAATGTTTTCAGGAAACCCCAACTCAACAAACTCCCTGGAGAAGACGAACCAAGAAAAACTAGCTATCCCCCCAAACAAAATAGTCACACACCCAACTTAGCTCCCGCACCATCGAGACCCGACACTCGGGTGCTTGAAGGCCCGAAGAATTTATTCCCTAGACAACCTTTATAGGCAAATTTTGCCAGTACCCTGGTACTCGGTGACAACTTACATCTGTTGGAAGACCGGTTACAAAGTCCCGTCAACAGATACTAAAGAGTATCAAAAGGTTTTCTTGTTGACAGCATAGTGAATTCTAGGTCAAAATACAAACTATTAGTTTTGAATCCTCTAACAAGGTCGCACTTAACAGTGTGTCTATAACCTTTAACAAGGTTGTCTCTTCACCGAGCTCACTTCAAAAGAGTGAAAATTTTGGGTTATCGGTCCCAAGTGATTTTTACCTTAATAGGGTTTCCATGTTAAAATCTATGTGTCAAATGTGTATTTCTTTCATTGCATTGATATTTTTCTTTACACATGAGTAATACTAGATTGGTCGGTAAGCACTAAGTTTATTTGTTGTTACTTGGTAAAAGCTAGAAAAGATAAACAGTATATCTTACTGGGCAATATATATTTGTTAAAGTTATTTAAGGCATACATCTTTATGGACTTAAAGATAACTAGAGGATATTATATTTGAGATATAAGTTTTGGCTGGATTTTTGGAATTATTTTTAAGGCCACTGATTCACCCCCACCCCCCTCTCAGTTATTCTAACACTGGCATCATCAATTTCTATAACACTATTATATTGGTTGTCATCAGTGCCAAAGAGGGGGATTATTGATCAACTGATGAATATCTGATGGAGATGATGAAGACTGAGTGATACAGAGTATCATGATTGTAGAAATGGTTAGATCAGTTGTTTTTTCATTGATGTCAAGCAATTGATTAATTTATTTTTATTATGTTACCATATCTTTAGAGGGGAAGTTAAATGGGTGAGAAATATAGATCGGGCAATGATGATATAGTTGGTTGTTACTATATATTTGATGCTTTCAAATTGGTACACTTGATTGATCAACTCAAAAACTACAAAGAGTTAAAGTTATGACTGAAAGAGTTCCTTTATCGAGCTAGATAGAGTCAGTCGATATAATGTTATGTGAATCATTCATAGTTACTGAACACCGAGTGAAATTCAAGTACTGAGCACTGAAGATGAGTTAGACACCAAGCAGTGAGTTACCGACTTGCAAAGCAAGTTTTACCGAGTATAGGATATTGATTGTAATAATGATAAGATCAAATTTAATATGAAGAGATGATGAGCTAGATGAGAAAATAAATTAAATTATGTTTGTTATAATATCTAGGAATGGGAAAGTTCAATGAGAAGATCTAAGGCAAAGATCAGTGGTTAAACTAAAATGTGGAGAGTTAGAAGAAAAGTACAAGTTTTGGGGTAAAAGTGAAATGGTTTACCGAGTTGTGAAATATGAAGAAGATGATCGAATGACTAAGCCCAAATGATGGAAAATCAAATTAAAGAGATTAAGAGGAAAAAGTATGTCTATATAAAGAATGATAAATACATAGAGATAACAGAGGCTAGTGAATTGGAACAAAGAAGAAGGAGATGTTGAAGAACTATTTTTACCGAGCGGAACAGAGAAATAGAGATTAAAGGATCTACAATCTAAGAAAGAGATCAATGGAGTATGTGATGCCAGTATTTAATTGATCATAAAGTATCTAACACAAGCAAAGGTAGTTTCTATATTTACAAATCAAATTTTACTGTTGTTTATTAATATCTATAACAGAGAAATCTCTTAACCGAGTGGATTTAACATTCCTATGTGTAAAACCTAGACTTAGGTGACATTCCAAAAGAGTGTTTAAAAACCTCTAATAAGGTCACACCTAATAGGATTATGATCTTAACAGATCTGAGGTAAATCCCCTAACAGGGTCACATTTAGCAAATGTGTTTTTTAATCTTTAACAGAATAAGTTCTTAACCAAGCGTACTTTAGAAGGGTACATTTTTATTGTGGGTTACAATTCTCATAGAGGTTTTTTCCCAAATTGGTTTTCCTTGTTAAATCTGGTTTCGATTGAGTTAAATCTAGAGTTATATGAGTTAATTTGGTGTTGCTAAGTTTGAATGATTGATTTACATATATGAAATGTATTGTTGTTTAAGTTATTAAGTTGATTGGTGATTTGGTTGATTATTGTATTTAGTATTACCGAGTGAATCAAAGAGTTTAGTTTTAATTGTTTAAGTTTTGATTTGTTTGATTCACCCCCCCCCCTATAAGTGGACCAACACTCACACCTCTAATGGTTGATCCAAAAATCAAGGAATGCAACCCCAAATTAAATTCACCTGTCAGTCAGCCAGCCCAAACAATTAGAAAAACCCCATCGGTGATCAAGAACACCAAAACCAAGCCACTTGGTGAGAGGCACAACTAATCCAAGCACCACAAAATAGACACCAGTGATAAAAGCATCGCCAAGCACCACTGAGCCTAGTCACTGAGTCCTTCAGTGAAGCAACACATCTTCCAACTGAGAATTGCCACCAATGACCAAGAAACTCAGGTCTCCAACTGAGCTTTCTACCAAAAACCAAAACATCTTTTTGGTGATACAAGATTGCCAACTACCCCAAGATTCTCCTGCATCAAACACCCCATGTGATAAAATACGTTCTCAGAAGCTTGATGAACATCTGTTAGGATTCAATGCATATATCCCAAACTAGTTCTTGGTGTACATGTCCTCTGAGTTCTCAAGTGATACACTCATGTTTTATTTCTTCTTCTACTTCCTCTTACCACTATCACTCTTTGATGTGCCTTCAAATCATCGAACCTAAATTTCTTCACTAACTTATGCAGCCATCTTAGATTTTCTACCAATGCTCAAGTTCCTCCTTCTTTTGTCTTCATCCTTTAAAGGAATCAAAGTGAATTTTTTTCCATATTTCAGGATAGTAAATAAATTCCTCTTCTAGTCATGAATAGCCTCTCTATCATATTGCCAAGGTCTTCCAAGTAAAACATGACAAGAACTCATCTCCACAATGTCACATAATACTCCATCCTTATAAGAACCAATGTGAAAACTTACCATGCACTGATCCTTCACTTCTACAACATGATCTTCTTGCAACCAACTTATCATGTAAGGATAAGGATGTTTTAACCTCCTCAAACTAAGCTTCTGAACCATCTCCTCAGAAACCAAGTTATCAATACTCCCTCCATCAAGAATCATCTTACAACATTTACCGCTAGATTTATACATAGTCCTAAAAAAATTCTTCCTCTAACAAGAATCAGCTTATTTCGTGGTTAGCAATGTTCTCCTAAGAAAAATACTCACACCTTCCACCTCAAGTTCATTCTTTTAAAATTCATTCACCACAAAATTTTGGTGACTACCAACCTTCTTATCTGCATGGGGACATTGAAATGACTGATGTCCTTCTCTATAGCTATAACAGGTACCTTTGAATAGACCTCTACCTTCCTTTCTCCTCAGTTCAATAGGTTTCAGTTCCTCCTCAACTCTCAGTTTATCCTTTATCGACTGCTCTTGCTTCTCTTTCCCTTGGGAATTACCATGATGTCTTCTCTTCAACTTGGCTTCTGCCTTAAAGTCATACTGGTAAGCATCCTCACCTGATTCAATATTCAACATACCAATCTCATCCTAGATATTGAATCTCAGACAATAATATACCTTGCCAGCCTTTCCTTAGAAATTTCTCTGTTCCTAGACCGAATAGTCAACTTGTTGAACTCCTTGGTATAGTCTTCCACATTCATCTCTTGCTAGTTTAGATTTTGTAACTTCTTAAACATCTCAAGTTCATAGTCGGTAGGAATGAACTTAGCATTGATTTTTCCACCATCAACCTCCATTGATTGATCTTCATCTCACCTTCTTCTTCTCTATCTCTTTGCAATTCCTTCCACCAAAGAGAAACATGTCCCTTTAACTTAGTATGTGCTATCCTCACTCTACACGAATCTCCAATGTCTTCCAGCTCAAAGTAGTCTTCTAACTCACCGATCCAATCAATTAGATCCTCGAATCTCAATGTAACTAAGAAATTGGAAACCTTCATTCGGAAACTTATACCCAATTGAGCACTAGATCTTTGCAATCAATCAGTTCTGTCTTCACCAGATCTCTCCATCTGATCAGCTCTGTCATCTCTACTAGATCTAGTAGTTTCAAATTTTTTTGCAGCTTCTTCATAAGCATCTTTTTTTCTAGGACCTCTCTGCAATCTAGCAACAATGTTTCTAATTCCCTTCATGACTTCATTCCTCAATTCATCCATCTCATTACGGATCTCATCTCCTAGATCCTCTTTCATCTGATCAATCATCCTAGGTTTTAGTCTTCAAGAAGGCATCTTAAAAACCTTAGTGCAACTATCTCTGATCGGCGATATGTTCACCAAGGAGATACCAATAATCACAACTCCCTACAACAAATCCAAGTTCTCAACATGAATTTAAAAACACCACTAGCATCGAATCAACTCTGATACCACTTGATGCAGTCAAGGTCAGAGAGATCAAAAAAGAGATGTCCAGAATTGTAGCCAACAATAAGAACAACAGCAGAAACCACAACACAACAAGATATAATTAGTATCAATTTAGATTATTTAATAATAGGTAATTACATTAAACATGTCGAGTTGTAAGGCCTTCTCGGTTATGGCCACATACATTAGAAAACACACTAAGATCTATCACAGAGATATTTTGCAAGCTTCAAATCACCCCCTTAACTAGCCCATACCTATAACAGATGGCAATCTAGCATGAGAACTCAAGACAGATCTGAACTTGTGCTCGCAAGCCACCTAGCAATCCTTGTGTTACCTAATCCCACAATCTACTAGCCCTCCAAGGTATCCTTCACCTAGTTCAAATATGCAAACCTTTACACACCCCTTTCACTACTTCCTTTTTCTCTTCATGCTACTTCTACTCTACCCAAACCCTCTTTTCATACAACACAGCCACAAGTTGGCTTTACAATTAAAATAAATCAACAAAACACAAATCGTCATCAAGAACACAACACCCAACGTGTTCTTCATTAGTCGGCTTCCAACAAACATTAAATTTGCATAGGAGAGTGAACCAAATTAGATTTTGGTCCTCACACCTCCAATGGTTGATCCAAAACTTGAGGAATGCAACCCAAAATTAAATGCACCAATCAGCCAGCCCAAACAATAAAAAATACCCCATCGATGATCAAGACCATCAAAATGAAGCCATTCGGTGAGAGGCACAACTGATTTGAACACCACCGAATAGACACCATTGAGCAAAGAATCCTCGAGTACCATCGAGCCTAGTCATCGAGTCTATTCATGAAACAACACATCTGCCAACTGAGAACTGCCACTAATGACCGAGAAACTCAAGTCTCCAACTGATCTTGCTATTGAAAACCAAAACCGAACCAAAACATATTTTTGGTGATACAGGATTGCCAACTACCCCAAGATGATAGTTCATCACAAATGCAAGCTTAGATGATGAAGATATGATCAGAGATCTTAAGAGGCAACCAGATGAAATATTAAACAAAATGATGAATACAGGGAAAATTTTACAAGTACTCCAAATTTGAATGCATCTGAAGTCTGTGATTAGGCTGAAAAGGTTCCTGTACATGAAAAGGGTGTTGACCTTTGTATTGAAATAGATAAAAATGAAAAGAATGATGACATGGAGGAAGAAAATTTGGATCAGGTTGAAAAAGAATCCGTACATGGTGAGATTTGTATGGAAATAAATATCAGTAATAGAGGGGATGAACATGAAAATTTTCTCAGTATTAACCAAATCTCAGATTTGCTAGATAAAGAATGTCAAAGGTGTGTCCACAAAATTAATTCAAAATTTTTTCAAGCTCATAGGGATGAACATGAACAAAATAATAGAATGATGCAAATAAAAAATAAACCTTATGAGATGTTGGATAAACAAGAGGAAGATCTACTCCTATCTAACTATGAAGATAAGAGGAAATTCTATGTTGTTGATAAAGCTGAATAGGGAAATAATTGTCAAGAAGATGATGCATTTAGTGAAAGTGTACATTATGATCAGCATAAAGAAAAAAGTACATCCAAAAATGACTTCAAAAAATTTTCAAATCCATTATATGATGAGACAATGGAAAAGGATCATACAAACTATTGTGACAATGTTTTCAAAGGTGATTTCACTATGTACTTAAAACCATTATATGAGGAGAGTGAAGCATTTTCAAATAGTATGGGTAGTATAATAAGTTTTGAGAATGAACAATACAATGTTGAGAGAGTTATATCATCATCAGAGGATGTATTCAAAGAAATAAGTGATGTCCCAAATTTTAACACCATGGAAGCTTCAGATATGGTGAAAATTTCAAACATGCATGAATCTAATTTCATAGAAGGGAATGTTTTTTTGTGGGACTATCATAATCAGAATGGGAATAAAAATGAATTCATTGGTCTTCAGGCACTCACAAGTTTGATGTCTAGTAATAATTTTTTTTACAGTATGATTAATTACAATGGAACTCAGTCTAGATATGTTCCTAAGTTAGAAGTGAGTATATCTAAGCTCAGTAGAGAAGTTGATAATAGAGGATGTCATATTGCATATAATTACGCATTCTACAATGATTCAAGACACTCCAAGGAGTATAGGTATGACTTGTTCAATTTGAGAATGAAGATCATCACAGAACATGATAGTAATCAATATAACTGGACAATGGAAGGTGTCATTATATTTTATCAAGCATCAGTATTATTTTCAAATTGATTACACTGAAGTGTGATGAAAATAAAAATTTTGACAGCAATTTTTTGTATTTAGGTAACTTGGGGCTACCAAATTATATGTGATTTGATTTTTATACTGTGACTCCATAACCAAATTGATTGGCACTTTGTCTTCTTCTACTAGAGATAGTTGAATTCTCTCTATACCCGCAAGGGGCATGGTGGAGCCAAAAATTACACGCACAAATTTTCATAATTGGTCTCCAAATGATTCAGGGAAGTGTAATTTTCATTTTTACATTATCTGATACTTCCTTGCTTTTAAAATAAATTATTATAAAAGCCCTAATATTTACAATTTCTCAATATTCATGCCCCCGAAGAATCAAATGTTTTATTGTAATGTTTGAAATACATTTATATTCTTTAAAATAAAGGGGTGATTTAAAGTAAAATATTCCTCTTTGAACAAAAGGGTGGCGATCGAGAGTTGAACACTCGACCTCTCAAGACAATCCTTAACTACCCATTCCCCCTTCCTAACCAACTGCTCTATTATATTTTGAAAATAATTGTTAAAGTGAAAATATATAATTATAACGCTTTTAACTTATAGTAAATAAAATGATAATATTGTGATTGATCTTTCACGATGATGCTTTGAGATTTTGAAATATATTCTTTTTACCTTATGATTATTCTTGAAGATATTTATTAAGGTAAATTATATAATTTTAGGGTTACTTTTAGAGATATATTCTCTTTAATTATAATGCTTTTACCCTATAATAAATGTTTTGAAAGATTGATTATGAGGGTACTTTAGGGCATATGATAAACATATATTTTAATTAAGTCTCACAAATATGTATAAAGTATCCCTTAAAGAATTTGATTTCATTTTTAAAATGCCCTAAAGAGGATGGTTTCCTTTGCCATATTGTTAATAAAGTTTTAGGGCTATAATTTCTTTTATATTTTGTTATAATGTTTTTTGGATTATATTATAACATTAGTTTCTAAGGAGCATTATGACTAATATTGGATTTATTTTTGCAAAGTATATACCAAATGATTAAATACACTTTATAATGTACTATTTTTTCCCTAATGTTAATATTTAAAATCAATATTAGGGTAGATTTTATATATCATTGAATAATGAATTTTAAATGATTCTTGTAGGAATATATTTATCAAGGTGATAAAGTATTTTCAAAAGGGATTATTCATAACATATTTGACGGCAAAATTATTTTACGGGATGAAGGAGAAGGATTATTTCAACAAAAGCATTAATGGAAGATTTAATTATTACATATATTAACCTTTTTATGGTTGATTTGTTATATTGTAATTATATATTGTTGCAGTTAGTGATTAGGTATTGTTATGAAATGACATCTCGGTCTGTAGCTTGTTTGCATCCATTCAAAAATATATTAATATGGATACCAAGACCGAGATAGAAGGGAGGATTATTATTAGAAACTCTTCATAGGAATTGATCAACAACTACAACATGGATTCTAGTGTACCATTTTTCCAAAATTAATAAAGATTAGTGTTTTTTGCTTTCACCTATGTATTGTTTTTTTAATTCCCTCAATTAGTCCCTTGGATAAATCTGCATTAAGGATTTTGCTTCATTGTGTTGAATTCTCATGATATTATAGTTCGAAATAGATATACAGTTTGATTATCAGTTGAAAGGTGTGGCTATCAAAATTTCCTCTGTTCTATTTGTTTCTCAAGAAGAGTTAAATTTAGTAGGACTAAGTGTGTAATCATTTTTCAATTATAATTCGTGTAGAAGCCCTTGAAGTGATAGGCTTGTTATAATATTAGCAAGTTATTGAAACTGTCTCTAAGGTTGAACGTAGAGTTGAGGATTGGATTGACTCCATTGCCCAGGGTGAAATAGGCACTGGTCTTGTTAATCATTGGAATTTGGTCATCTTATTCATTGTTAATAGTTTTGGCATTCTATTTCGTTAGTTTCATTTCATTTTACACATTTGTATTCAAATAATTTTATAATTAACAAAATCATTCAGTATTTGCAGTTCAAAATTGATTTCAATTTGATTTCTTCAAGCCTACTTTCCACTTACAGAGATCAGTTAAGTTCCATACAAAAGTCAATATGCTCTAAAAAGCCTCAAACAGGTTGAGGTATAAGCCTACTAGCCTCGGTTTTGCAAAGTTGAAATTGCAGGGATTCAAACCATTATTGAGGTTGAATTCGTTAGTTGGCAAAAAAAATTGGATTTCCAAGCATTGAATTTGGCAAATCCATAGGAAATTTGATCCATCATTTTTGGGCACCAACAAATTGGCGACTCTACTGGGGAGTTCTTGTGACAACATTATTCAAAATTTCTGGTGCTCAGAGAGTTAGACTCTATTGGAGATAGAACTCAAAATCAATTGTATGATTTTATCCTTCTTATGAAGAAGGTGGTGACTCTATATAAAAAATTTCAGATTTCTTCTTAGGACAAGCAAGAAAAAATATTTTCCTCAAGACACTTGAGGTGGCGACTCCATACAAAGATTTTTAGAAAGTAATTCTGCTAGGAATTAAGAACTCAGGGGTAGTTTATATTCTCCTTCTAATAAGAAGGTGGCGACTCAATGTGTTAGAAGTTTTTAATTTCTCTATTGAGGGAAAGTACCGGGTAGGAATGAATATTTGGCCTTTAGTTAGTAATAGAATGTCTATTACATGATGTTTAAGAAATTGTTCAGAAATATATTGATCCCTATTGACTTCGGGCCTTTGTATTTTAGAGAATTTAGATGCAATACAAATGAATGGTTCTCAAAATATTCACAGAAGGTTCCTGAATTCTATGGAAATTCTGATGAATCAACTATTGATCATTTGAGTGTTTGCTTGGTCATTAAGGGACAACGCAAAAGAAGCATACGAGGCATTACCTCCACAAAGTATCTCATCTTGGAAGTAGTTAGAAGAATGGTTCTTATATAAGTTTCATAATGAAGACAACATGAGCTATGAGCGGGTAGAAGATCAAGAATGCATTATGGGAGAAGAATTATCTCCTTTGGATGCATTTTTTAATGTGGAAAGAGAAGAGGGTGAGTCTGTAGCCTATTTGTTCGTAAGGATGATGGGTTTCTATTTGAAGATACCCTTAGACATCAGGTCTTCAAACAAGAAAATTACAAAAAGATTTCGTGAATTGAGAATTTCGCCTGATGATCCTGATTTGAAGCTCCTTATTCATAAAATGAAAGAATATTTTATAGTGGAGAAAAAAACTGACGAGACCGATTCAAATAAAGAAGAAAGTTTGGATTAGATGGAAGAAGATCCCATCCAAGAAGAGACTTGTATAAAAATGAATGCAAATGTTTTCAGTAATGAAGAGGACATTCTCTCAATTTAGAGGAAATTTTAGACTTATTAGATATGGAGTATAAAAAGTATGTCCAGATAAATGGTCATAATTTTCTATTAGTTTCCCTAAATGGACAAATTAATGGGCTAATGCACACTCAGGCTAGATTTGATAAAAAAAATGAATATCTCCAGGAGGATAGAACGTCAAAGGAATATATACACTGTGATAGGGAAAGTGTGCCTGAGAATAATTTTGAAATTTTTTTGAATTTGTAGTATAATAAAGCTCCACAGAAATGTGATGAAATGATCCACAAATGTGACTCATTTTTTAATCCATTATGTGAGAAAGAGCCACACATAGTACGCACAATAGATGAAGTTCAAGAGGGTAATACATGCATATATTTTGGCGAGTATGTTGAAGAAATGCACCTAGAAATGATTTCAATTCTTTTTTGAATCCAATATATGGTGAAATTATAGAGGGGAATAAGAGTATAACATATGAAATGGAAAAAATATCTCAGCATAATCCTCTCAAAAATTATTTTCATTTTTCATATGATAGTGATAAGATGTCTTCTAAACATGAGAATACAATGTCAAGAATACAATATGGTTCAAGAAACCTTAATTATGGATTCTTTGAGAAATTGATGGGTGAAATAAATAATCACATCTACGACGTTGGGAAATTAAATCAATGTTGTGATAATCACATTCTGATGGGATCTACATTTGATAGTAAGGTTTATTTTGAAAAAATTTCAAAAGAAGAAGGATGTAGTGGAGTAATGGGGCTTCTTAATCAACATTGGGAAAATAGTTACATAATTAAAAATCTGGAAATCGGTGAATATGGGTATAACCAGATGATATCAATGGAGTACATTCGTGGGAAATATTTTGAAATAGTGAAGGGGTAAATAAAGAGCGGTTTAAATGGTAAAGAAAAATACGATGATTCTAGAATATGCATATTGTTAAATGACCAAAATCGTGTTTATGACAGAGGTGAGGTTTTTATTTTTCTAAGTATGGGGGACAGGTAAGTATACTTTTACCATATTTTTATCTCTGTTTATAAAGTCTTTTTGATATCATTATAGTCCTCCAAATTATATTTCATACCTTTTAGATTATTGTGTTATATTTTTTTGATACTTATAATTTTTAATTAATTATTGTTAATGCCCTCAAAATATTTCCTTAGGAATGCATTAGTGAAGGTGAATAAGGGAGTCTGAAATGGTTGTTTTTCAGAAGAGGAAGAATGAGTTCCAATACATGTCAACAAAACTGGATTCTAAAATTAGACATATTTGGCTGTATGAGTGTTGGGATGGTGATATTTTGATTATTTTTATGCATCTTGGGATATATTTCTTATGATACGGATGGTTTGAAATATGAATGAAAGGAGCAGCCAACAACAACAGTGAAATTGAATTCTCGTGCAAGCCATTTGAGCAATTTTTGGGGATGAGTATGCGTTGCAAATAAAAATTTTAAGTAATAAATCATTTACTAGACCTTAGGGAGCATTTTTGAAATGTTTATAATAGTTTTGAGAGTTCTGGAGAACCCGAAAAGCCCAAACATTTCTAAAAATGGCCAGCGAAATTACAATCCTGTGCAGATATTTGGGGCAATTTTTTAGAGTTGTATACATGTTGTAAATGAATATTTTAATCATAAAATGATTTCCCAGATCATATACCTCAACTTGGGGGGCATTTTTACAATGTTTTATAATTATTTTGGAGTGTCGGTGAACTCGGAAAGAACCTAGATTTGTAAATGTCGGCTTGCAATTATATTCATGTGCAAATATTTGGAGCAATTTTTTGGGATATCATATTTATAAAAAGTGGCCAACATGTTTAGTGAGATGGATCTTGCTAGCAGAGAGGAATGAATGATCATGCACAACAAAGGCATCTCTTTATGTGATATTGAGAATACTTGCAGGTTTAAAGTCAAATCACAAATAGAAATCATCAGTGGAGTACAAACATACAAATAAAAATCTAACATAGCAACATCGCTTGGTTGTCATGAGATGTGGAAGTAATTATCCCATCATTGAGCGCACAATGAATTCAAAGATCACATAATCTTTCTCAAAACAAGATGTCTAGCAAGTTATTGCAAAGGGAGTTTAAATATTTTTCACAGAAGTGTAGCAATCCTAAACCTAAAGTCATCGGGCATCGGTATAGCACAAAAGTGACTATACCGATAATGACAGCTATGCGGATGAATTAAGAGGCGGAGCCGAAGGTTGGAGTAATTTTCTTCAAAAGGGTAAGGTTACCTGCTGAGGTAAGTATTTCTTTTAGAAATCAATTATTTTCATTATATTTTCTCTATAAGCTTTGTATTTTATATTTTTATCAAAGAGAAAACATTTTTTTTAGATTTTTTTTAACATGCACTATGATATATATTTTTGTACATGGTGGACTTTTATAAGCACATGAATACATTTTATTATCCCCACTAATGAAGTGATCCTAGATGAACAAGGGGAATAGAATTTAGGATGATATCTTCACCATGAGAATAATTATTTTGGAGACAGAATTTAATATTGTGACATCCATTTCACTGAGTTTGTTTTCCTTTCTACTTAATTCCTTATGTTTTAATTTATTTATTTATTATTGTTTTATATCGTTAATACTTTGAGTTTAGTGGTCTGCTTCTCCCAGAGATAGCCGGATTCTCACTGTGCCTAGGCATGGACACACGTCCTCAACTGGAGCCACTAGTGGAGCCAAAAATTACATGAACAAATTTGCATAATTGGTCTCCAAATGATTCAGGGAAGTATAATTTTCATTTTTATATTATTTGATACTTCCTTTCTTTTAAAATTAAATTATTATGAAAGCCCTAATATTTACTATTTCTTTATATTCATGCCCTCCAAGAATCAAATGTTTTATCGTAATGTTTAAAATACATTTATATTCTTTAAAATGAAGGGGTGATTTAAAGTAACATATTCTTTCTTGAACAAAAGGGTGGCAATCGGGAGTTGAACACTCGACCTCTCAAGCCAACCCTTAACTACCCTAACTACCCATTCCCCCTTCCTAACCAATTGCTTTGTTATATTCCTTGAAAATAATTGTTAAAGTGAAAAGATATAAATATAATGCTTTTAACTTATACTAAATAAAATGATAATATTGTGATTGATCTTTCACGATGATGCTTTGAGATTTTGAAATATATTCTTTTTACCTTTTGATTATTCTTGAAGATATTTATTAAGGTAAATTGTATAACTTTAGTGTTACTTTTAGAGATATATTTTCTTTAATTATAATGCTTTTACCCTATAATAAATGTTTTGAAAGATTGATTACGAGGGTACTTTAGGGCATATGATACACATATATTTTAATTAAGTCTCACAAATATGTATAAAGTGTCCCTTTAAGAATTTGATTTAATTTTAAAAATGCCCTAAAGAGGATGATTGCCTTTGCCATATTGTTAATAAAGTTTTAGGGCTATAATTTCTTTTACATTTTGTTATAATGTTTTTTGGCTTATATTAGAACATTAATTTCTAAGGAGCATTATGACTAATGTTGGATTTATTTTTGCAAAGTATATATCCAAATTATTAAAAAAAAATTATAATATAATGTTTTTGCCCTAATGTTAATATTTAAAAATCAATATTAGGGTACATTTTATATATCATATGAATAATGAACTTTAAATGATTCTTGAAGGAATATATTTGTCAATGTGATAAAGTATTTTCAAAAGGGGTTATTCATAACATATTTGACAGCAAAAGTATTTTACAGGATGAAGGAGAAGGATTATTTCAACAAAAGCATTAATGGAAGATTTGATTATTACATATATTAACCTTTTTGATGGTTAATATGTTATATTGTAATTATATATGTTCCAGTTAGTGATTAGGTTTTGTTATGAAACGACATCTCAGTTTGTAGCTTGTTTGCATCCATTCAAAAATATATTAATATGGATACCAAGACCGAGATAGAAGGGGGGACTATTATTAGAAACTCTTCGTAAGAATTGATCAACAACTACAACATGGATTTTGGTGTACCATTTTTCCAAAATTAATAAAGATAAGTTTTTTTTGCTTCCACATGTGTAATATTTTTTCAATTCCCTCAATTAGTCCCTTGGATAAATCTGCATTAAGGATTTGCTTCATTGTGTTGAATTCTCATGATATTATAGCTTGAAATAGATATACAGTTTGATTATCAGTTGAAAGGTGTGGATATCAAACTTTCCTCTGTTCTATTGGTCTCTCAGGCAGAGTTAAATTCGGTAGGACTAACTGTGTAATCGTGTTTCAATTATAATTCGTGTAGAAGCCTTTGAAGTGATAGGCTTGTTATAATAAATTAGCAAGTTATTGAAATTGTCTCTAAGGTTGAACGTAGAGTTGAGGATTGGATTGACTCCATTGCCCAGGATGAAGTAGGCACTGGTCTTGTTAATCATTGGAATTTGGTCATCTTATTCATTGTTGATAGTTTTGGCATTCTATTTCGTTAGTTTTATTTCAATTTACACACTTTTATTCAGATAATTTTACAATTAACAAAATCATTCAGTATTTGCAATTCAAAATTGATTTCAATTTGATTTCTTCAAGCCTACTTTCCACTTGGAGAGATCAGTTAAGTTCCATACACAAGTCAATATGCTCTAAAAAGCCTCAAACAGGTTGAGGTATAGGCCTGCCAGCCTCGGTTTTGCAGAGCCGAAAGAGCCAGAATTGCAGGGATTCAAACCATTATTGAGGTTGAGTTTGTTAGTTGGAAAAACAATTGGATTTCCCAACATTGGATTTGGCAGATTCATAGGAAATTTGATCCATCATTTTTGGGCACCAACAGGGTATATGTCCCCAGAAAGAGTCTGTTGGAGCTCTAATTTTTTGGCAAAATTTGGAGTCATATATAGTGATATAACCCTAAAAATGGCATCTTAAATTCCATTCCAAATAATTGATGAGATTATGGAGCACCTTAAATAGGATACAACATTATATTTTTTTTAAAATTCAAAGCTGAAGGAGTAAGGAAGGAAGCTTTGTTAGAGGAACAATCAAAATTATGTGAGCAAAGGTTTCAGAGATGCTATAATTTTGACCTGTTATAAAGATGAAGTCGACGGAGAAGAAAAATGATCAAAACATAAAAATATAAAAAAGATCTAGCTTAGAAAATCCAATTTCCAAGCTCTAGTAAAAATCTTAGCATTTCACAAGATGTTTTGGATTTCTGACGAAACCCAAATCTGAAAGATGGGTAGTTATTAATTAATTTATATAAATATTTTTTTCAAAAGAAGCTTTTTAATTTTAATATAAGTGGTATCTTTTCACCTTAAGGGGGTGTGAAAACCATTCAATGTGTGTGTGTGTGTGTGTGGTGTAAAATATAAAAATAACAATATATAATAATAAGAATCACAAGGAATATTTTTTATACAAGGCACAGTCGATATTTTATTCAAATCATTTGACTAATTGTATGCTACCATATTTTCAAGATTAATACAAACCAAGAGTTCTTTTTCTTTCAAAGGTGTGGTTTTGTTATCTTAAATGATTAGTTCCTTATGAAATATGTTTCATGAAAATAGAGGCCAAATGTGCAGTCTTATGGAATAGTACTTTGGATATGTTATAGTTTGATCATCTGGATAAAAGATTGGTTGTCAAATTTTATTCTGTCTTATTGACCTTTCTGGAAAAGTTAAAATCAATAAGACTAACTGTAACAATAAATTCAAATTACTTGAACATATATAAGCTATTTGGTTGATAGTTTAAGACTGTCTCATAAGGTTATACGTATGATCATAAAGTGCAATTTCATCACCTAAGAAGATAAGGCATTGGTCTGCTATTATTCTGTAGATTTTGGTTTGCATTTGCATTTATGAAACATATGTCTTTTCACAAACAATTTCAGTTATAATCAAACATTCTTTCAAAAGCATTTCTATTTTAGCATTCCAACAACATTAAATAATTGTGATAGTCACAGTTCGATCTATCTCAAGAATCCACTTGCCATCTTGAGAGATCACCTAAGTTATATTCATGTTACTATCTGTTATAAAAAGGCTTAAGCCATAAAGATTGGTTAAGGTATAAGCTTACCTGCCTTGGTTCTGCAGAGCCTAAAGTGCAGGGGAGGAGGATCATCATCGATCACTCATGTTTGTTGGCCAAGACAGTTGGAGAATCCCATAATTGAGTAGGCAAGCTCATAGGATTTCCAATCTATGGTTTTGGGAACCAACAATCTTCATGGGTGTGAACTCAAGTACCTAAATTTAAATTTAAAAATTCAAATTTGGTTGATTGTTCATCTTTTTTCTTTCCCATCTAGAGTTATTTCATACATATTTGTGTAATTCATTATCATTCAATTGTATAAAAAGACATTTATTTATGTTCAAGGAAAATACATTCAAATATTAAATAGAAAAATTTACATTTGATACTTTAAAATGAGTAACAAATCTAACTTTTATACAAATTGTTTTGTTTTCAATCATTTGTCTAATTCATTAAATTCATATTCGTACCTAGATTGATATCATACAAAATAGAAAAATTCCATCAATTACAAGCAAAAAATATATATAGTAACCCCTTGTTTGCCAATCGAACCTCCAATAATCCATTTTATGGTTCACACAAGACAAAGCCAAAAATATATATACTAACCCCTTGTTTTCTAATCTGACCTTCAATAATCCATTTTTATGGTTCACACAAGACAAAGTCAAAATTGCATTTGAGGTTGAGTTTATGGATAAAGACCAAGTTTAAATATGTGAGCTAGACCCAAATCAACCAGCTCAATTAAATGTAAAATAGATATCATAATCCTAATTTTGATCCACACATACAATTGTTATAGAGTTTCTAACATCATGAGACACCTTGTTATCAAAGTCTTTACTCACTTGCACATGTGAATATTTATCATTTGAGAAGTATTTAAAAGGAAAATAAAATAGAAAACTTTACATTTGATATTTAAAAATGAGTAACAAAAATAATTTTTATACAAATTGTTTTATTTTCAATCATTTGTCTAATTCATTAAATTCATATTTGTACCTAGATTGATATCATACAAAATAGAAAAATTCCATCAATTACAAGCCAAAAAAATATACTAACCCCTTGTTTGCCAATTGAACCTCCAATAATCCATTTTTATGGTCCAAGCAAGACAAAGTCAGAATTTCATTTGAGCTTGAGTTTATGGATAAAGATCAAGTTTACATTTGTGAACTAGACCCAAATCAATCAGCCCAATTAAATGTAGAATGGAGATCATAATCCTAATTTTCATCCGCACATACAATTGTTATAGAGTTTCTAACAACATGAGACACCTTGATATCAAAGTATTTACTCACTTACCTTTCATTGTATTAATTGATAGAATGTCTTCATTTGAAAGATAAACAATTTGTTATAGATAGAAATATGTAGGAAAGTATGTTTCTATTTGATAAATGGTAAACTTATCTCATTTATAAGTACATATATTTGTTATTTTTCTTTGTATTTTTATTTTTTTTTAATATTTGATAAGTAGTATTTATGTACATATATTTTCATATAGATGTTATTTGTAATAAAAAAAATTTAAAAAATTTGATAATTGTATTCATTACACACCTTAATTTTAAGTATATATATGTTTCCATATACTTGCTATATGTTGCTTCTATATTGCCTCTTTATGGACCATGATCTGTTATGTCTATCTAATCCTAGCTCAAGATCATGAAGACAAGGTTGTCCTCATGACTGTGAACTCAAGCTACCTCAATGTAAATTTGAAAGGTCAAATTTGGTTGATTATTCATCTTTTTTCTTTCCCATCTAGAGTTGTTTGTACATATTTGTGTAATTCATTGTTATTCACTAGTATAAAAAGACACTGATTTGAGTTTAAATGATGTATCAACATTTGAATTTCAAGACAAGGTTGTCCTCATGAGTGTGAACTCAAGCTACCTAAATTTAAATTTAAAAGGTCAAATTTGGTTGATTATTCATCTTTTTTCTTTCCCATCTAGAGTTGTTTCTACATATTTGTGTAATTCATTGTTATTCACTAGTATAAAAAGACACTGATTTGAGTTTAAATGATGTATGCACATCTAAATTTTAGAGCATTGAAAAAGGACCAAAAAAAAGACAAATTTATATTTGAACTTTAAAATGAGTTATATATATATATATA
>MU227543.1:871258-881905 GCA_018584345.1 Thuja plicata
TTTCTAATGTATAACTAAGTTATAATTTTCTAATATTTCCTAATGTATGTACTAAATTATAATTTTCTAATATTTTCTAGAAGTTACAATTTGCTAATATTTTCTAATCTATAATAAATTACAATTTACTAACATATATTCTAACATTTATACTACAGTTTTTTAAAGTTTTCAAATATTTTCTAATATAATAAGTTATGATTTTCTAAAATACTACAATAATTTTCTAACAAATTCTAAAATCCAATTATCATTTTCTAACATTTCTACAAACTAAATATTATTTAAAACAAATAATTAACTAAAATGAATATAAAACGTATAATTTACAATAAAAAATGAGAAAAATGCGTGTACCTGATGCTAATAACAATCATAAAGAGGTCGAAAAAGGTCGAGAAGTGTTGACGTCGTAGTGGTCGTCACTGGTTCGCTCCAAGCACCGGGTCCACAAAATCTCACAAAATGAATAGTGAAAATGACATGACTTGTCGAAAATTTATAAAAATTCCGGCCAAAAATGGCTTCGCGCGAAAGGGGTGTTCGCGCAAAGCACCCTACGTGTGCCACTTCGCGCGAAGTGATGGCTTCACGCGAAGTGACCTACGTGGGGTACTTCGTGCGAAGCCTCTTAACCACTTCGCGCGAAGCCATCAAAATTTTTTTTGTTTAATCTGAAATCCTTCGTCCCAAAAAGTGGGACTCACTATTGTGAGATCACCCATTTATAGAGGTCTTCAAAATAATCTAGAATGTCATACAATCATTCAATAATTATAATACATAATTCTGGAATACAACACAGTCAACAAAGACATGCTAAAAATTAATGGAGGTAGCTGAATGAGCGGTTGAGAATGACACAAGGTGTCTGGAGTTAACATTGGTGGCTGCAGCTGCAACAGGCTCTACAGTCAACATTGGTGGCTAGTCGGTTGGAGTTGGCTATATACGATTGTGCCATGATTAATTTATTCTGACACACACACACACACACATTCATGTGTTCGGAAAGCGGGTAACTAATCCAATCACTATTTTCTACCTTTTTTCATCATCAAATCTATTCTTAGTACCATTGGCTCCTAAAGAACTTGTTCAAATGGACATTAGAAACTTTAATACCACTATAACATCTCCAATATATATTAATGTTAATATTTCTTAAGTCTACCAATATATAAATTAAGTGTTATTATAGTAAAAGATATCATAGTAAAGTCTTGTATTTTTCCTGGTGATCATTATGGTTATTGAAGATAGCTTTACACCTTTTACACTTATGCAACAAAATAAATGTCCGATACCATCACAAGAAATATTAACATGTAACCCAACTCCAAGAAAGGCCTCTTTCCGAACTCAATTTGTGATCAAAGATAACATGCAATTCATTAAACAAACATTCTACTATTTTTTAACAAACTGGCATTCCCAAAAGGTATGCCTTAATAGACAAAATGTGGTATTACTTGGTTCAATCATAATACATTTAAACCTGCCCCTGATAGCCTATTTGCAAAGTAGAATCTTCCAAGCAATTTATTTAGCATCTAAATTCACTTTTGATTTCCATAATTGAGGAGATTTTAATTGAACCTACAATTCCATTTGAAGTTCAATGGAGACTTAAAAGACAAATCAGGAAGCAGTTGCTTCTTTAAGGGGAAAAATTTAAAAAGTATATGATGACAATCATTACCAATCTTTGAAAAAGTGGCATTGTATAGGAGTGGATAATTTCATAGCCAATTTCAATGAAATTAGAGACTGTGCAAAAAAAAAAAAAAAAGTATGTCGGCTAAATTAAATTGAGCTTTAACACTATGCCAAGGTATCCAACTCATCTTAGAAAAGTCCCAAAGGTAAAAAAGTTTGGAAACCTTAAGACAATGGGTTGATCTTAATATAGAATATGTTTATTCCACCAAATAGAAGAGTTTAATACCACTATAACATCTCCAATATATATTAATGTTAATATTTCTTAAATCTACCAATATATAAATTAAGTGTTATTATAGTAAAAGATATCATAGTAAAGTCTTGTATTTTTCTTGGTGATCATTATGGTTATTGACGATAGCTTTACACCTTTTATATTTATGCAACAAAATAAATGTTTGATACCATCACAAGAAATATTAACATGTAACCCAACTCCAAGAAAGGCCTCTTTCCAAACTCAATTTGTGATCAAAGATAGCATGCAATTCATTAAACAAACATTCTACTATTTTTTAACAAACTGGCATTCCCAAAAGGTATGCCTTAAAAGACAAAATGTGGTATTAGTTGGTTCAATCATAATACATTTCAACCTGCCCCTGATAGCCTATTTGCAAAGTAGAATCTTCCAAGCAATTTATTTAGCATCTGAATTCACTTTGATTTCCATAATTGAGGAGATTTTAATTGAACCAACAATTCCATTTGAAGTTCAGTGGAGACTTAAAAGACAAATCAGGAAGCAGTTGCTTCTTTAAGGGGAAAAATTTAAAAAGTATATGATGACAATCATTACCAATCTTTGAAAAAGTGGCATTGTATAGGAGTGAATAATTTCATAGCCAATTTCATTGACACTAGAGACTGCGCAAAAAAAAAAGTATGTCAGTTAAATTAAATTGAGCTTTAACACTATGCCAAGGTATCCAACTCATCTTAGAAAAGTCCCAAAGGTTAAAAATAAGACTACGGGTTGATCTTAATATAGAATATGTTTATTCCACCAAATAGGGCCCGTTTGGTGCATGACATTAATTTATCCAGAATAGGCCTATTCTAGAATAAGGACCTATTCTCGGATTAATTAATCCTAAAAATGAAAGCTGGAATAAGCTATTCTGTGTTTGGATCCCATATTGTGGAATTGGAATAAGAATTATTTTTCATTTTTTTAATTAATTTGAACAATATGTATTTTTAACTTGTATACACACATACACATCTACATATACACACATGTATTCACATACACATCTACATATACACACATGTGTGTGTATATACACGTGTATATACACATGTATATACACACATGTATATACACACATGTATATATACACACGTGTATATATATACATACCCACGTTAAAAAAAAAAAGATTTTAAAAAAAATAAAAAAAAAATTTTTAAAAAAAAAATTAATAAAATAAAATAAATTTGAATCCATAAATAGTTTATTCTCGAATAAGAAATGAATTCCAGCTATTTTTTAGAATTAACTAATGCAAGCATTGACCCCAAAATAGGGATTAGTTTTCTAATGAGAATTCGTAAAATGCCCACAAACAAAAAAATCAAATTATTCTAGCATTAACTAATGCTTATTCCAGGTTAATCCCTGGCGCAAAACAGCCCTTAAAAGAACAAATATGTTACCAAGCCTTCCATATAAAATGAAGGGTAGGTGAAGCCTTGATTGGAAAACAAAATGAAGCATAAAAAAGTTTATCCAACCACCCCATTTTCTGCCATTTGCCTTTGACAGGGGCAAAATTAATTCAATTTTGTATGAAGATTTTCCATAGTTCATCCCTTTGGACAGATCTAATAATTCATTTAGTGGCCAAACGAAACCACTCTATTCTTGGGTGATTGGGTCTATTAGCCCAACCACTTTTAAATTTAGGCTGAATACAACGAGTCCATGAAGTGGATATAAATTCCCCATTACCCTCCAGTTTAGCCCAAAGAAAAATCTTGATTAAGTTCTTGATTAAATCCTTGTATCCCTTATATTACCCTCCCATTTAGCCCAAAGAAAAATCTTGATTAAGTCCTTGTATTCCTTTTTATAAGGGATAAAACATATGAAGTAATAAACATGTGTTGCATGAAATATTTTGTTAGCTACCTGAATTTTCTCAACCAAAGAAAGAAATATATTTCCCCATTTAAAAAGTTTATTCCGGAGTCTATTGAGATACCATTTCCACATATATGAGAGAGACTCCAATGCCGAAAGGTATACCAAGGTACCTCATAATTTCCCATGTTCGCACTGTTTCTATTTCTTGGGAATCCAGCGGGGAACAGGCCCAGTTTGAACCACAAAAATCCAGTTTTATCATGTGCAAATTTAGATCCTGAAACAGCACGATACAGCTCCAACATTGCCTTCCACGGCCGCCATTCTTTCTTAATATTTACCTTTGACAATGTTCTTTGGACCCTGCAATAAACAATATGCAAACTCCGATTATATCGTTCATTAGAATTCTAAAAATCAAATTAGACCCGATAAAATGTTTTATTAAATCTGCCTAATTGCAGAACATGATTCGTGGTTTGCAAAGTATAAAACGAATAAATTGACCCAGAATTAAATTTAATACAAAGTTTTAATACTTTATATTAAATTCAATAATGTCATTAACAAGATGCGAAACTCGAATTGAAGAACCAGTTACACCGAGTAAAGAAATGATTGAAGAGAAGCCAAAACCAGGAAGTGTAGGGACCTCTCAATGATCAAAAAGTTCTAAAATTCAGGATTTTGATCGGAGTCCCAAGTCCCATTTGGACTAGGCCGTGTACTGTCTCTTGTTCAGTTTTTTTCATCGGCCCTGTGAGTTGGCATTCTACTAAGGAGGTCGTCAAACAGCTTTTAGAGAGTAATAGCTTATTCTAGTATATCAATGATTTGGGTGTCATTAAATCCTTTCATATCCGAACAATGATATTCCTGAGATGTATTCACAAGGTCAGCTTTGGGGAAACTTATTGACGAGATAGTGAAAAGGAAAAAAGAACTCAAATTTTAGCAATGGATCAAAAATATATAGCTGTAAAAATTTGGGAACACTATTGTTTTAAATCCATGACTAATATTTCAGGTTTATACATGGTAAAGGAATAAGAGTTAACAATACATTTAAAATAATACAGATCCATGATCAACCATCCATAAATAGAATAAGGATGGCAGCTATAATTTATTCATGACATATAGGGGTTTTCATGTAAATGAAAAAGTTCAAGCAGTGAAGGAGAACTCTTTTTGAACTAAGAAGATAACATATGGTTTGTTTCCCAAAAGTTCAGTGTGATTTTTTCCCAAATAGCAGTTAAGAGTAAATAGTCCAAAACAAAATGCGAGGCCCTCACACACTTTCCTAAACATAAATGATTATTAGTTATATCAATATACTAATATATACACTTTCAATTTGAGGTCGTGTTGTATGCAGTCACACATGGTAGGATAAGAGCTGTATGTAAATTCTTAAATTACTGTTGAAAATTTTGGATTCAGCTATAAAAGAGTAGAAACCACTGCCCAAGAAGATGATATGATCCATTATTTAATTAGGTGTTTTTTTGCAGGAGTTGAATTAAGTATTGTTTCATCAGAAAATATGGGTCAATGAGTTTGACTCGGAAACTTCTCAATTGAATCGCCTTAAAACAACCCATAACATTATTTTATTAGTATATTAACAGATTGATTAATCCCTTTCCACCCTAACCATGACTACGTTTGTGGATAATTGCCTCCCAGGTGTCGTTGAGTTTAAAGCCATCGTACCTATTCAGATTCTTCAGCCTCTTCTAAATCTTTGTCCAATCAATCTCCCTAGTTCTTGTCTTTCTAACAGCCTTTCAAAGCTGGAACCTTATTTGTCCTTGCTGTGGATTTGATGATTAGTTATATGCATAGTTGAAAAACTCGGACTCGGCAGACCAAAAAATTGGACTCGGACTCGGACTCGGACTCAAGAAAGGACTCGCCAAAAGAAAAAGATTGTAGTTTTACAAAAAAAAAAAAATAATGCATTTAGAGAACATAAGAACCATAATTGAAACATTACACGTCATATGAATCCCAAACACTCAATATTTGAAATTTCATCATAGTTTCAAACTTTAAAATGTATATCAGCAGCATAAGTAATAAATGTTTTTCAAACTTTAAAATGTATATCAGCGGCAAAAGTTTATAAATGTTTACAAGAAGACATATAGTTATATGTCCAAATGTGAAAAACAGAAAACTAAAGACTACATCTTCCTTTTCCTTCTCCTAAAATAACTCAATTTTTCAGGCCTTGAACTAGTAGGAGCTGAGGTATTTAAATGAGGAGCTAATTCTTCTTCATCATCAAAGTCCTCATCTTCGTCATCCTCCATTTCATCCGAGTCACCATAAAACCTTGTTTTGAGCAAGCACATGGAACAAATGACTCAAAAAGTGAAAAAAAAAAATCAAATTATAAGTTGCTGGGCGTGTCCAGGCAGCAGCAAGAGTCCATCACAAGGACTTGCGAGTCCTGATGTCGGACTCGCGCGAGTCCATGCCTCAGACTCACGAGTCCAAAGGGAGTGACTCACCTGGACTCGACTCACAAGTCCAGCCGAGTCCGTGGCGAGTCAGGCGATTTTTTAAACTATGGTTATATGCATCCATTAGCAGCAATTGCTTTACATTACCACATTGTAGGTCGCAGCTGGAATCTGATTGTCCTTGATGTGGATTGGATGATTAATATGCATATATGAGCAGCAATTTCTTTACATTACCACATTGTAGGTCACAGACATGCTCTTTAATTCATGTTTGAAATGTGTGGTATTAGTCATTCAAGAACTTCTGGATAGCTCTTACCTTACCGTCTATACACTACATGAATTTTTCTTCCCCAAGCAATTGATTAGCAGATTACTTCTCACCCTATCAAGAATAACAATCAACGCACAATTTTTTTCATCAGATGTCAGCATCTCTATCTTTATATAGCAGATTACAGCGATTTGAATAAGCATACATCTAAACTAAAAACCTCCTTCACCAAACAGCCACATTCAGGGGGATCCAATATGTCAAATTCACCCAGGGATCAAACCTGGCCCAAATGCACCTCTGTGGGTTTGAACCTTGGTGGATGGTTTCTATATTACATACCATCATCCTCACCAATTGCGCTTAACAATTTGAGCTATAGAACCCTTTGGCTCACAAAATATTTCTTGGAAATTAGCAGTAACAACAAAATGTAGTTGTCACCAATCACTGTAACACATCAACAAGGGGCAAGTACTAAAGTAATATTATTTACTTTTAGGTAAATCCCGATTATTCATAATTTCATATATTACACAATTTTAGGTTGGATCATCTGGTTCTTGAAAGTTTTTTGGGTATCCATATTATGCAAAAGGAATGCATCGATAGTTCTTCTATCATGTTTGACTAACAAGTTCTAAAGTTCACCAGGAATTGAAACCATTTCAGATGAATACAAAATTAAATTCCTCTCAGAACATAAGCTTAAAGCAAGTGTTCCAATAATTGCAATTCACTTCAAACACAAATGTCATGTCTTTCAAAGTCCTAAAAGAAATCCTTTTGTGCTCTAGTAGCGGTTATAATATTTAAATACAAACTGAAAGAATGACAAACTAAGGGGTGAGATGCCAATTAGAGTAAGGTCTGATATCATCTGAGTGAAACCCTAGGGTTCTTAGCTTCGTCTCTTGTTTGTTATTGTTTTTGGCAGCTTGGCTGCAGTTGCACCTACTTCCCTTTTGTCTTGTTGAGTGGTTTGGTTTGTCCCATTGCTCATAGTTCATGTTACATTTTCCCTATGGCTTTGTTGTTGTACAAGGGGTCGGGCCCTTAAAATCCTACTATCAAATACAAACTAATGGGTGAGTTGAAGCGCTCTGTATTCACTTGAATTATTGACATAACCAATGTTTTGGGCCATGGACTTTTCTTAGGACTAGAATGTTTTTCTAATAAGACAATACCACTTAAATATTATATATTAAATAAAAAGGCCCCGTGTTTATTTTTACTTTTTTTGCAATTTTATTTTTCTGATAACATGATTTCACCATTAATTTTGATTATAAGCACACCAGCATGATAATTCCAATCCTCTGAGTACAATGACAATTGTCCAGCCCATATTGGAGGTAAGCAACACTTCAACTAAACATATGGTAGGTATGTAACCTTTGGATAAAATCTCCTTCACTTGTCTATGGAATATCAATACTTGAACTACAAAAAAGCATAATTCTAAGGTCTAATATGCTAGTTTGTTTGTATAATAGTCAACCATGGAATCCTAAAGATAACTGCATTGATGGTCTGATTACACCTGAAGCATAAATTTTTTTAAGATACCACAATTTTTGATGATGAGACAAAGATTAATAATTTTGTTTCTAAATTGTCTTACTGTTCACATTAAATAGGTTCAAGTTCATACGAAATTGTTTCATGCCTTATTTAATGAGGCGCAGTTTAGTGTTAAAAATATCTTAAAGGGATGTGACTCAATGAATACATTGTATTGAGAACTCAGCTGAGAGGAAACAATTCTACAGAAAATTGATAACTAGTCAGTACAATGGGCTGATATCTATCCATCTATAGTAAGAGACGAGTCCAAGTCCAAAAGATTGTTACAGACAACCAATATATTGTTTCAGGAAAACAATTGATTTTGTTTTTAAGATAATTCCTGCATCCATTCAAATAGCCCTTTATGCCAACATTCTCTTCGAAGAATACCATACAAAATTTGATCCTTTGGACCCGTAATTACATCTCTCGTAAGCAGTGTTAACTTTGCTAATGCACAACGAACAATATATAAATCTGCAAAAATGGCAGCAATATTATGAATCTCATAAAGTTATTACAAGTCTTCGTATCAGTAAACAAATTTGTCACTGCATCTTTTATGTGACTCATCCAACAATTGGAGAAATTGTTATGAATTAACAACTTTCCTCTATGTTTGAGAGGGACGGCTCCATCATATGATATAATTTTGGCCCTTGGGTTTTTTGGGGAATGGTTATAACTAGAAAATAGGAAAGGAAACTAAACCGATACTCAAATAGAAAAGGATATCTAAAAATAACACAAGGAAAAGGAACCAATACAAGATTGAATTCTCAAGGAAGAATGTTTGGATATGAAACATACAACTAGGGTTTGAAAGACAAAATGTCATCTAACATACAGAAGATACATTTATCAGGAGCTTCATGTCTTATTGATCAACCAATAATTTTGCTCTAGTTGTATAAAGGAAAACATTGAATTTCACACATGACAAAGAATATAAAGAAACGCTGCAAATTAGACACACAAATACACTACAACTTTAGGAGACAATATATTAGCTCTATTAGAAACACCATTTCTTTTATTCAATCCATAAAAAAGAGCTCTACGACTCCCTTGCATCTGTACATAGTGTGAGAATCCCAATTTCTGGAAAAGAACCCCTTTACATTCAAAACGATTACATTTATAGTTTTCTCCTTTGTAATTAACCAATAACTAATTTATTTTCAGACTATAAAACCTCTAACATAATATTATAAATCCTTTTTAATAAGTATATATGTTTGACTCATTGACACAAGATGAGTTCAAAATTTGGTAAACTGACTCTATAATAAAATACCGAGTCCTTGCTAAACATTAATGGGTATTCAGAGGTCAAGAAATTATGTCAAATAATTTGCATTTGTGGGCTGTAAGTATTCATTTCTGGGAATAAAATTGTCTCCTCACTTTCAAGCCCCTTTTTGAGACATCAGATTTCAATTTTTATCAAGTCCAGATCTACTTCAAAATTGACCATCTGTGACTGCATAACTTCTATGGATGTTTGAGAAGAATTTATTCTTTCAACTAGAACCTCCTTCAACACATATCTGGATTGCTTTGTGATCTTTATTGAATCAATCACTTTCCTCAATTTTATGTTGCATCCAAATGACATCTCTAGAATAGTTACGTTTTAGAAACCAGCTGTCTATTGCCCATACATTTTGTGTTCAACTTTATCCTTCTAGCACTCCCATCTTGCCCTTTGACTCCTGTACATCAGGTGATGCTCTTCCTTTAGTAGACTGAAGATTAAAGAATAGAAATTCTGTACTTGTTATAGTCTTCAAATAAGGTTGAGAATGGATTTTCTATCCAATACGATGTTGAACCCATTATGAATAAGATGCACAATCCTCTTTAGTTGAACAAGCCTATATTGAATGATTTTTGGCAAAGATATGTTTCTCAAGTGAAGAGATCCTTCACAGATCATTGTAAATCATAATATAAGAAAGTAATATCACTGATTCACTACTATAAACCTCACAGGTGGAACTCAATTACTTTCCAGGTTCTATAAGCATACTTAGGATCCATCCACACCTTATGCACGAATAGGCTCAATTTGAAAGGTTTCTTTTTTGCTGTTTGTGATCACCTTTCAAAATCCCCTATATAAAAACATCCATTTTTTAAAGTTTATTTATTGAGTTCATCTCTCTTAAAATACTCATAAGGAATGGTTGTCAAAGTATCATAACTTATATGGTTATCTTTATGCAAAACGTGCACAAAAATCTGATCTCTCTCTCTCATTTTAGATTTCACATGGAATATTAATTGAAACCTCAACACTCTACTACCTGTTCTATTTAGGCCAACTTCTATCTACAATCTTGGATTTCAACCTTAGGAAGAAGATCATTAGACTCCATATTAAAATGTTCGATGCTAAAGCAGATAGATTTTAATGTATTGCTATATATTTACAAAGAGCAACATGCTCATATATACAACATCCGATATCTACAAAATAGCAACTATCTAATATTAGACTGTAACAA
>MU227543.1:882775-894742 GCA_018584345.1 Thuja plicata
GATCAAATGTTCTGAACTGCCAGTAATGATCAAATCATCCACATAGACAACTATAAACAATATATCATCACCTACATGTTTGATATATAAATTTGCATCTGATGGACTCCGCTGAAAACCTTGATCAATTAAGTATTTATCAATCTTCATGTACCAAGCCCGAGGGGCTTGTTTCAGACCATAGAGAGCTTTGACAAGTTTACAGATTTTGTGTTCCTGACCGGCAACCTTAAACCCAGGAGGTTGCGTCATGTAGACCTCTTCCTGCGATTCACCATTCAAAAATGCACTCTTAACGTCCATCTGATGGACTTTCCAACCAAACTGAGCTGCTAAGGCAACGACAAGTCGTACGGTACTCATTTTGGTTGTAGGAGCAAAGATCTCCTCATAGTCAATGCCTTCCTTTTGTGAGAACCCACGAGCAACAAGACGAGCGTTATACTTGTCTAAGGTTCCATCAGCTTTGTATTTAACCTTGTACACCCATTTGCAGCTAATGGGTTTCTTTCCTGAAGGAAGATCAGAAAGTGCCAAGTGTGATTTTTCTGAAGACTTTGGAATTCTGCTTCCATAGCTTGTTCCCACTCAGGGATACCTTTAGCCTCAGAATAAGTCTGGGGCTCATAGACACTATGAATGTTAGTCATAAGAGCAAAATTAACTATAGGTTGTTGTTTGCTCTTATTTCTGGTAGCTCTACCCTCAATGAGCTCATCGTCCCTGAGATCACTAATAGTTTTAGCCCACCATTTAGGCCGGAGAGTAGAGGAGCCAATTTCTGGAGGTAATGGACGAGGCTCAGGAGCAACAATAGGAGCAGGAAGAGAATTATGTTCCGGAGGCTCAACAGGATTCGCAACAGGAGCCTCATGGCGACCAACATCTGCATCATCCCTCCCATCAGGTGGAGCCAAAGGAAAAGGAACACTGTGAAGCTGATTCTCAGAACACTGCTCAGAAGAAGACAAAAAAGGTCCTCGAGTTTCATCAAAAACAACATCACGACTGAAGCTAAGACGACCAGTGTCAACATCTACCAGTCTGTAGGCCTTATGATTGTCACTGTACCCTGTCATCATGAGTCTCTGACTCTTGGAATCCAACTTCGAGCGCTTAGCATCAGGAATCCAGACATATGCAAGAGAGCCAAAAATCTTCAGGTGACTGATTCTGGGCTTGCGACCAAACCAAACCTCTTCTGGAGTCTTACCTTTAACAGCCTGAGTAGGAGAATGATTTAGGAGGTAGACAGCAATAAACACTGCTTCTACCCAATACTTATTAGGGACAGTGACACTCATGTGTTGTAACATAGACCAAGACATCTCAACAATCGTACGATTGCGACGCTCAACAACAATGTTTTGTTGAGGAGTGTGAGGTGTAGTGAACTATCGTTTGATGCCATGAGTAGTACAGTAGTCGGAGAATGCAGTGGAACAAAATTCTCCACCATTATCTGTTCTAAGAGAAATGATACTACAACCGGACTCGTTTTCAACCAAAGATTTAAACTTCTGAAAGGTACTAAATGCATCTGATTTTTGTCTAAGAAAATATACCCACATCTTTCGACTAAAATCATCAACAATGAGCAGAAAGTATTTGCAACCAGTAACTGAAGATGTATTCATAGGACCACAAATATCAGCATGAAGTAAATGAAGTACCTTAGATGCACGCCAAGAGTCTCCATCATGGAACGGAGTCCGATGTTGTTTGCCTGCTTGACAAGCACCACACACCCCAAGATGCTGTGTTTGTATATCAGGTAGACCAAAAACAAGTCCCTCCCGGGATAGCTGAGAGAGATACTGAATGTTGAGATGTCCATATCGTTGATGCCACAAAGTGCTGAGAGATGAAGTACGAGCTGCCATAGCTATCTCAAGAGAATCACCAGTGTCAGTAAGCTGATATAGGCCATGATCCTCGAGACTAGTAGCAACAGTAAGACGAGTCTCTCGATCAATAATGGAACATTTGTGAGCACTGAACACCACATCCAACTGAGGAGAATTCCTCATGATCTGACTCACAGATAACAAATTGAGTGCCATACCAGGAACGTAGCACACATTGAGAAAGATCAGCTTCCTCCCACCAGACTGTATCTGAACATTTCCTTGGCCAACAATTTTATACTCCTCTCCTCCGCCAAACACAACTGAATCACTATAGGGAGAGAAATCTGTAAACCAGTCACGTCGATGAGAAAAGTGACGTGAAGCCCCAGAGTCGATGTACCACGTAGAAGACCTAGCTAGATCTGAAGGGCTTTGAGCCATAAAAGCATAAAAAACAGACTCCTTCTGCTCAGACTTTTCAGCAACATTCGCCTGCTGATGTGACCCTCCCTGCTTCCTTTGTTTAGAAGTGATTCTCTGACGGCAATCTTTCTTCATATGGCTGTATTTGCGACAATAGTGACACTGCACAGTTTTTGGCTGAAACCCACCTGAAGGTTGGTGTGAACCTCCCTGTTGTGATGACGAAAATGGCTGAAATTTAGCTACAAAGGCTTGTTCTGAAGAGGACGAGGGAGCACGACTTCCAAACTGTTGTTTCCAGCGATCCTGTTGTAAAAGTCTGTTGCATAAATCAGGAAACTTCAAATCAACATTCGTAGACGTAATGTTGAGAGTCTCAACAAAGTACTCGTAAGATTGTGGTAGATTCTTGAGAGTGATGACTACCATGTCTTCTTCCTCCATTTTCTGACCAATAGCCTCAAGCTGGTCCCGAATGTCCTTAATCTTTATGAGATGGTCCTGTAAAGACAAACTTTCATCCATCATGATGGAGAGCAACTGATTCTTTAAGAAGAATGCCCTGCTTTTATCAGAGGTTTCATGTAGCTCCTTCAGATGCTTCCAAATATCAGAGGCTATTTTTCCAGAGGGGATCTGAGGCAACTAGTCATCTGTAACACACAACTTTAGAAGCATGACAGCTTCTCTATTTCGATCATCAAACTTGTCCTGATCAGTGCCTGCTGTGGTGGGACGAGTTGCTGTGCCCAAAAGTTCATCGAGGCGGCATTAATCAAATATGGTCAACATACGCTGCTTCCAAGTATTATAATTACTGCCATTAAACTATTGATTTCCCTCTAACATCAAGTTGGTCAAAGATGCCATTTCCAAAAACACAGAAAAAATGACGAACAAAAGACTGAACAATGTTTAAGCAGAATCAGGTACAAACTTCAAGAATGAAATTCAACATGCACGGATTTCAAGGCAAATTTTGGGCTGACCCAAAAAAATCTGACAAGTACCCAGAAGAGTAGACAGAAAACTTAAAAGGAATGTGAAGTCGGATTTGAAATCCGCTGGCTCGAAAATTGAGGCACAAAAAATGAGGTACCCAGAAAATTTTGACGAAGACCCATATAAGGTCTCGAAAAACCCAGAAGGAATCTGCAACCAAAGTAAAATTTCGACTTCAAACAGAGGGTAGAAACCCTAGTCGACCTGGCAGAATCCCTAAGCGGCCATGGAAGCTCACAAAAAAATGCAGAAGGAAGGTCGAGTCTGCTCCAAACTCTGCAGAAACGAAAAACAAACCCTGGTCCACCATAAAATGACGCAGGTCAGATTGAAGCAATGCCAGAAAAAGAAGGAAGACAACCAAAAAAGATAGCAGAAAACGTCAGAAACAGGAGCCACGCGTAGAACCAGATCGCGCGGCTGAGGGCTGTTAACACGTGGCCAACAGACGACGCTGAAGGCTGGAGGAGGGGAAAAAACGAGCCTTCGTTATAGCAGTCACTAATAGGAAGACAAAATGCACAGAAAAAAACGCGATTTAGAGCATACGAAGTCCAAAAACAAACCCTACAAATATATATTAAAACAGGTTCTATAACAAGGTTTCAAGACTATTTGCCTACGCTCTGATACCATAAAATGTTCGATGCTAAAGCAGATAGATTTTAATGTATTGCTATATATTTACAAAGAGCAACATGCTCATATATACAACATCTGATATCTACAAAATAGCAACTATCTAATATTAGACTGTAACAACATAGCAAGTGTCTAATATTAGAGTGCTATAAACAAACGGAATCTAAACTTGAGCATTAAGAAGGAAATATGTAAAAACATTCTAATACATATCTCTGATGGGTACAAGGAAAGCATGGACTTCCAAATCAAGCCTCGGTGCATTTCATACTAGGCAAGATTAGCTTTACAAATACAATGGAAAACTTTCCATGGACTGTTGCATTACCTATCTATTGTCTAGTGGCATCAATATGTTTAGCACCTACAATTTGCATTTATTCAAGCACATTACGTCCATTAATACCATGACCATGTTATGCATATCGTGTAATCATCATAATCCATGAAATCGCATTTCATCGAGGTACTTAAAAAACAGCAGCTTAGTCTATGTTTTCATGACCTGCCTTCTTATTGCTGCAGTGTTTTGGCATGGACTAGGAGGATGCTGGGATAGGCTACAAGTAGTGAATCAGGCTTTAAGCTTGTCAATTATACTTACTCAAAGGTTGTTAAAGTCTTTCAACAAATCCAATTTGTATATATCCTACAATCATTGTTATTAAACCACATTACTTTGAAGTTTGATGCATTCAATCAAACAATTCGCATGCCTTGTCTATGCTTCCACATTTTGTATAAACGCCAATTAAATCATTTCTAACCATCATTTCTACCAAAGATCCCCCTTTCCATTATGCTTTAATGGATGCCTAGATGTGGTTCACAAGCTCTTGTCTCGATAGGCCGTCAAGATGGTGACAAGGGTTGTGGAATTCTGCTTTAGCCCTGTCAATAGCATCTGCTTGAAAGTTCGTAATGCCTGTTCAAACAATTCCATTGCATGCTTATCCTTTAATTCTGGTGTCTTGAGATTGCATTTATTTGATTCAATATGTTAACTACTTTGCACCCTATACATCTTACTTCAAAGTTGTCATTTCCTTGCTCGCATAGAAGGATATGTTGCAGCCTATATATGTTGCTTCAAAGTTGCAATGATTTTCCAACAAATCTCTATGTCAGAGGTTCAGTGAGTTCTCGAACAACTGAACTCCTTGAAAAGTTCAAACTTGTAGAAAATGCCAACAAAGATGCATTTTGAAGATTTGGCGGTTCAAAGAATCAAAAAGCTCTAACAGAAGTGTGCTTTGGGCTTTCACATGTTCTTGGACTTGTAAAAGTACTGAATAAGAACGGTGTCAAGGGTTCAATGGGTTTTTGAACCTATGAACGCTCTGCTATATTCAAGAAAACATAAAAGCTCTAACAAATAGTGTGTTTTGACCATTTTGATGGCTTCCTAAAAGTGTCAAACTTCTCAACAAGTTCAAGAATTGAAAAGCTCTAACAAAAGTATGTTTTGGGCTTTTTATGAGTTCTTGAACTTCTAAAAGTGCGTTCAATGGGTAACCTATTGACTCTCCAATATGTTCAAGAAAACACAAAATCTCTAACAAATAGTGTACTTTGACCATTTCAACAACTTCTTAAAGCGTTAAACTCCTCAATGAGTTCAATTATTTTTAAAATGTCCAAATTTGCTTTGCAAAACTTTTTCTAAGTATTTTCTAGGCTTGGGGAAGTTCATGAACTGTGCGAATTGCCTACATGTTTGTGTGAAACTTGTATAAAATTCAAATGAATCCATAAAAATAGTTTGAATGAGGATAACTCCATAACTTTTGATTCAAAAATTAATTTTTGCTTGAAATTTAACAACATTACATATAATAACTCCACAAAGCCCCCTATAATTGGTTTTGTTCTAACCTCTTTAAAACTCCTATTTTAATTATTTCTGTAACTTGCCAAACAAAATAATGTTGATTCAGCATCTTCCAAATGGAAGGAATTTTGTGCGACATTGTGTTCAACAAAGTCTTCATTGTCCTCAAATGGGTCTCCCAATTTGATTTGTCTAGTCTAGGTTAAATTTTGCAACTGCTTCTAGAGTTTTGACTGGAGAGATGGATGATTTTTCTGTGAACATTTAAAACAAGTGCACAACTTCTTATAAGTTTGATGCAATAAGCTCGCATGAATTTAATCAAGTGCAACATTTTTTCGTGATGGGCAACAATGACAACTTGATGCAGAAAACATGCGATACCATCTTGTGACTACAAATGCAGATTGCTGACTTCCATTTGACAAGCAATTTGATACTTGAGGGGTGACTAAGAATATCTGCAACCAAGTACAATGAAGGGATTCAAAACACAGTGAATCCTGCCACTTTGATGAAAAAAAAATTAAAAACAAATTGGTAAAGTTAAATATGTGGGCAACAATTGGCTTTAATTAGGGTCAAAGAGCTTGCAAATGCAACAAAATCGCAAAATCATAACATATGAGGGGCTGCCACTCTCAAATGTAGAGGAAAGTTGCTAATCCATCACAACTTATCCAACATATTAAGAATTATGATCCTGTAGCACTCTGTCTAGAATCTATATAAACCTTGAAACCAATATTTCAATATACAAATCAGATCAGCTTTGCATTGTCAAAAATATAAATTTTATAAAGCATCAAAAATTGAATCCAATACACAAAATAAATTTGCAATCAAGGTTCTCCCAGAAATGGAGAAATGCATTTCGGATAGTTTATATCAAAATAAGAAATCAGAAAACAACTTATTGAACTCTATGTACATCAATCACACCTCTAAAGATAATCCTAGCAAGGAAAAGCATTGATGGGTCATAGAAGATGCTAATATTTCAATAAGGATTTTATCAGAGACTTGGCATTGGCATAGTGCAGCTGAAAGAATGGACATTTAGCGTGGAATGTGGAGTTCTATTAACTCATCCATAAAATTCCTCATGATGTAGGTGGACTCTCGAGTCATAGAGAAGCTTAACAAAGCATTTACCATGCAATGGGATGGCTATGACTTCATCAAATACTGATGGACATCAAATATTTGACTTACCCAGGTTGATAAGGTACTTCTTGTTTATATTAAGACAGACAACAAGCTGGTAGATAGGTTAGAAAAGTGATTGTTTCCAAAGAATGATAGCATATTATCATGTGAAATTTCAATCAGCTTAGCCAATAGATGGAGCCTAGTGATATTATTTTTAAGCCTCAAAAAATGATGATAATAATCTCTCAGCTTTTGTGTGTGGGGTGTGGAATATCTCATCCTGCCACTCGCTCCTGATACCCAGCCTCTCATGTTTCTCAAGAGGTAGAAATTTTCAGTTATAGGGCCTACCTATGTCCCTAGGACATTGTAACTTTGCAAAACACGTTAGTATTGTTCAAGTGATTGAGTGTTTCGTACAAGATGAATGATCTCCCCATTAATTTGACATTCATGTATGTGATTTACCTCAAACCTGTGTGTCCATTGGCCAGCACAATCCCCCTTGCTTCTTTTTTTCCTGCTCAGCTCTCTAGTGTCAGAATTATATTTCATCACATTGATCCCTAAGAGACTCATAGCTAAATAAGGGCAGTTGGGAAGTTTCACAGGTATGGGACACATTACGCTTTGCAAAACAACCTCCAAGGTTTTAAGAAGCCGGCTTTTTGTTTTTATGGTTTTTTGAAAAGGGAGAGGGTTTATCAGAGTGGCAACTAAACTAAGGCATTGTTTCAATGCAAAGCTTTTACAACACTTTAAAACTTTCTAAGCTAGGGAAATGTCATTTTCCAAAAGGAAGAGACGATGCACCATAAACCCTTCATTTTTGGGTAAGAGAACAAAACACACGAAGTGACAAGAACATAAAGTGTAATATACAAATCCTCACCATGGGTAGGATCTACAAGGGTCTAATGAAAATACATATATCCCTATTTTCACAATACTTGACCATTTTGGGACTTTTGTAATGAATGGTACAATTCATCTTCTATTTAGAAGAAAATGGAAGAGTAAAAGACCTACATGATCCATAACCCACCAAAACAATCAGAAGATAAGGAACCCGACATTAGTAAATAGGACCTCATGCACACATTAATGGCACAAAACACGTTGATAACCAACAAAAGAAAGGCAACAACGGAACAATCCTAATATTTTATTAAGAGCAAACACACTAAGGCCGGATTGTAGGTCGCAAATTATGTGATGTTCCCAAATTAGCAGGTTCTGGGAACCTGAGTATGGTCAACTCATTAGCGCGACCCTCATAAGTTGACAGGATGTTTTGAGGGTCTCGGTGGTCAGATTTGCAAAATTCACAAATCTGGACTTACTATTTTTAGTAAGTCAGTTTGAGGCCCAATTACTATTTCTGGCAGTGCAGTTGAAGACTGTTGATCAAGCAATACAGCAGAGGATGCAGGAATCATCATCAGAATAATATTTGATAATTAATTATATCAATTAATAACGATATGTTATTAATTAATAAAAAGGATTATATCATTATTATAATAATAATACTTTATTATTATAATGACTTAGAAGTTGATATATTGAAGAATGGTTAACTGGTGATTGTTTTTGGCAGCTTTGACATCCAAGGAATTATAAATACAGGATCATTTGTGAAGCTGATCATCAAATGTTTTTATATCAAATCTTGTCTGGAGAATTGTCTCTAATTATTCTGAGCCCTTGCTGAAATATAAGTGTCAAATTAGCTCGGAAGACTGATTCTTCTCGATCTAATCAACAATCGGTTGCTGTTGCAAAATCAATTGTCTCTCTTCGTGCTGTTGTATACAAAGAAGTCTGAATTTGGATTGAACTGGCATGCTCAAGAGGTCGACTCATTATCTCAGAGAGGTATGAGTTGTGGCGTTTTTACACACTGATTTCGGGTGGCTTAGGGAAGGATCTCCAGCGAAACGACTAGCTGGAATTGTCTGCAGCAGGAGGATCACCTTGACTGTGGGTATCGATTTGTTGGAAGGCGTTTTAATTAAGACGCGATAGTATGGAGACTGTCGCGTGAATAGCATAGACTTGGCCGCGGGTAGAGGAATTATGTGGGTGTCGCGCCAAGATCAGCCATGGGCAGTGACTTAGCATTGCGGGCTACATCACCAGCCGCAAAGACTTAAGTGGCGGGCAGTATACATGGTGCCACCACCATTGCTAGCGGAAGGACAAGCACAACCTTCGTGTGAGGATATCCGCGACTTCACAGGAGCATGAGATAGACAAGGTTGGCCACCGATTACCAGACTTGTTAATTTCACAGGCAAATCAGGTTCCCTTCATTATTACTTGTTTTTCCTATATATCGATGCATGTAATTTCCCACGTTTTTTTGAATAAATTATGCTGGAACAATCTTGTCACTTGATTGGGAAATTTAATTAAAATTGTGAGAAATAAAGAGTTTGTTGCGGTTAAGATTCTGGTCTTTTATTATAAATCCATTAAGTTATAGACGAGTCAGGTCAGGCTCTTTACAGTGGTATCAGAGCGGTTTCCTGCCAACCCACAGGGAAATCGGGTTCATATTTATTTTTTATTTTTGAGTAGTCAGTCATGGCAGATGACAGGAGATTCATCCCTGGTAGACATTATTACAGGAGAGGCCAATTGCCTCCACCAAACGTGGATGATCCAGATATCCAGTTTGGCGGGTGGAGATAATAATGCAAGTGGCTCAGTAGGTCAGGCCAGGCCCACATTTGCTACGGAAGCAGATATAGACAGAGAGGCTAGGGAAACATTCAGGAACTTAGCCGCAGGCCAGCATCATGTAGCTGATGTATTACATGAGCTCTTTAACACATTGAGACGGATCGTTCTTCCTAGAGGCCAGAGTAGGGAGAGATCATGTGATGCTTCTGTCACATCACATAGGTCACGGGTTGATGACAAGCATAGAGATTACGAGCTTAGGACTCCGAGACATGATAGAGCTGACAGGTCAGATGACATAGGAGATCAGTTCAGGCCCCGAGGGCCAAGATTTATGGGGCCAGAAACTGATGCAGCCAGTATTGATGATGAGAGTGTCCCTTTTGCTGACGACATAGTCACACACTATGTTGAATGGGATGCCCTCCCTCCGACCTTGAAACAAAACCTAAATTTTGACAGATATCTGACCCAGAAACGGGAGCATGCGAGGGGAAGACTCGCACAGGATAGGCAAAGAATGGGACATAATGATCTGAGACAAGTAGCTAGCAAGATGATGCTAGCACATTTTGATGGCAGCGGTAGGGTCACTGCTAGAGCTTGGATCCACAAGCTCGATAGCTACCTGGCACTGCGTCCAATGACCGAGGTGGATGCCATTAGATTTGCAGTCTTGCACTTAGATGGACCTGCACATGACTGGTGGTACCACGGACTGAGATCATTACATCACGACCAGATTACTGTCTATCAGGAGTTTGTGGATAGACTGATTGAGCGCTTCTACAAAAAAGACCCCGAGGTCTATTTCAGAGAGTTGGCTCAGTTACGGCAGACAACCAGCTTAGAGGGTTACATTAGTGAGTTTCAGCGCATATCAGTAATGGTGTACGACATCTCAGAGCGGAGGAGGGTGATGCTATTCCTAGAGGGACTAGTTGAACCACTACGTGGAAGGGTTAAATCCCTAGATCCCCCATCATTACATGAGGCCATGAGGAAGGCTAGAGATCTAGAGTCTTCTGCACCGAAGAGACAGTTCGCTGCGAGACCTTCAAGACCACCTTATGATAGGACAGCCCCAAGAAGGGAAGAAAAATCAGATTCTAAACGTCCTGTGGCAGCACCCTTAGACCAGAAGACAATGATTTAAGGAGGAAGAAACTTTGCTTTTATTGTCGGGGGCCTTATGATGTTACTCATAATTGTCCTATGAAACCCTAGGGTAAGCACAAGATGATGGAGTGGTTTTACGATGATGAGGACTGATGAGGGACAGGGCATTCAAGGAGTTGATGGGTACACAAAGGATGAGGTTGATGCATCGAACCTCAAGGTGGCATATCTTTCCAGTATGAAAAAAGAGGGGGATTTCAGATTACATGGTCTATTGGCTGGACAGAGGGTGACTGCTCTTTTTGATACTGGAGCCACACATAATTTTATTGACTCTCGTTTGGTGACTCGCAAAGGTATCCAGACAGAGGATGTTGAGAGGTAACAAGATGGTTGCTGATTTACCAGTTAAACTAGGTACTTATGCTTTCAAGGCAGATTTTTATGTGGTGGATATGGGTGGTACGGACCTGGTTTTAGGGATGGCCTGGCTACATACCATTAAGGACATCTATATCAGTACAGAGAGGATGGAGATAAGGTTTATCTCGGATGGGAAACCACAGGTACTTAAGGTCATTAGAGATGAGGGGCTTAAGCAGATTTCGATTAGGCGAATGCAGCATTTAGTGCGACATGAGGATGAGATAGATTGGGCAGTTGAGTGTAGATTGATGCCATCATTAGACCACAAAGATAAATTCACATATCATCCTGATATTCAACAACTGAGAACTAAACACGATAAGGTGTTTAGAGACTCACCTTCAGGTAGACCTCCAGATAGGGGAACCGAGCACATCATAGAGTTGGAGGAGGGCACTAAGCCCGTTATGATCACCCCTTATCGGCATCTGAAACGGCTGAAAGATGAGATTGAAAGAACAATACAGGAACTGCTTGAGATGGGACACATTCGGCCGAGTAAATTGCCCTTTGCTTCTTCAGTAGTTCTGGTGAAGAAGAAAGATGGCACCTTGCGTATGTGTATTGATTACCGGATATTGAACAAGAAGACTATCAAAAACCGGTACCCCATTCCTCGAATAGACGAGCTAATAAATGAGTTGCACGGGGCACAGTATTTTTCAAAGATAGATTTGAGGTTCGGCTTGTTGGTTCCCAAAACCACCGATTGGAAATCCAAGAGCCTGCTAATTCTCCAATATGATTCCAAATCAGTTCTGGCCAACAAACGGGAATAATCCAAATTCCCCTGCACTTTGGGCTTCGCTACACCTAGGCGGGTAAACCTTCACC
>MU227543.1:910134-928177 GCA_018584345.1 Thuja plicata
CTTATCCGGGCAATAGAGTCAATCACAATGAAGATTATTACGTACAACTATATGAGACAATATTTATCCAAAATATCATCAATTACTCCTGAGCTCTGCAAAAGACAAATCTTATATGCAATTCCCTGTTAGTCTAAAAGGAATTTAACTTCTACGACTGGAAGTCCGATTAGACAGAGATAAGGAAACACGTATATATTTCACACTATCCTGATTGTCACACAAAGAATGCAGAAAAATATCGAATGCAATAATAAAACTCTGTAGGAATAATTCAATAATCTATTTATTGATCATAAAGGACGGATCCACATTTCAATTACAATCTCTTTGCCTTGAAAATAAACAAAAGGGGGTTTTATTTATTATTAAAATATAATGTTAAATTTATATTAAAGTCATGCTTTAATATTTACATCTTCCCTTACAAATATTATTCTTCTAATTGCTTGTTCCGAATATCTTTTTTTTTTTTTTTTTTTTTTTTCTGAACTGTCTCTCCAATTATATAAATTCTACAATTCGTATGCTCTCATACTTCCATTAGCACCATGGCAAGCCTTTGGCATCTGCTATCAAGACGGCTCCAGGATTTAAAAATCTTTTCAACGAATGGTTCCTCCAACTATTTGATCTTTGGAGATTTCCAATCGCTGTGCTACTCGAAATTTCTTCATCTGACAAATATTATGGTGACAAGAGAATGCTCTGGAGTCGATATGTATCGTATTTGATTAGAGAGTTTCTAAGTCAGCGGCTATTGAGCCTGTCATTCTTATACTCGAGCAATGACATTATGTATTCAACAAGATAGGACAGATTCATTTCATGATGAAAACATGCTACCCAGTATAAAATACGTCCTTCTCTATTGAATATTTCATTTCTGATTATTCCTTATGAATAAAGACAAATAATACAATAGCAACATTTCTGGTTCTTCTTTCTGCCTCAAATCTGGAACGTATCTGCCCTGTGTGTATCCTTATTGTATATTTTCATATTTCAAAACTTAGTAAGATATAACTATATTTTATATTTGAATTGATCATTGCGTCCTTAGGACGTCCATTTGGCAAATAAATCCAAAGCTATCTGTCTCTAGCAAAAGATCTGTAAAGAATTTGGGCTCTGAAAAATAGGATACATTAACCAGTCATAAAAGTATAAAATAAAATAATTAAATACTAAAATACGAATATCAATACTAGTGTAGAAAGGTATTGGATACAGAAATTTAGTTTTAAAGAAAAATTAGTAATCATAAAATAGGGAGTAGAAAAATGCTAACCAAATGGAGGTCCTAATTTTATAAAATCAGGGCTCCATCACGGCTATCATCAGATCCGAGTCAGGGAACAGGACATCGAGAAGACAACTTTCAGATGTCACTGTGGACACTTCGAGTTTCTTGTCATGCCCTTCGGCTTGACAAATGCCCCAGCTACCTTCCAGTCCACGATGAACAGGGTGTTCCATAGCCAACTGAGGAGATTTGTGTTGGTTTTCTTTGATGATATCCTAGTCTACAGTAAGACTTGGGACGACCATGTTGCACACCTGGGATCAGTACTAAGTATTTTGGAGAGGGATTACTTATATGCCAAGGAATCTAAGTGTGCCCTACGAATGACGGAGCTGCTCTATTTGGGTCACATTATTAGTGCAAACGGGGTGCGTATGGATCCTGATATGGTACGCGCCATTGTGGATTAGCCCAAGCCAGCAACCCTGACACAGTTGAGAGGGTTTATCGGCTTATGTGCTTTCTACCGCCAATTTGTGGCAGGTTTTTCTAGACATGCTGCCCCCCTTACAGATTTGACACGTAAGGGTGCTTTTTAGTGGACCGCTCAAGCGCAGGACTACTTCGAGAGGTTCAAGACCATTATGACTACTTGCCCAGTTTTGGCATTGCCAGATTTCTCGAGGCCTTTTGATTTACACTGTGATGCTTCAAGAGAGGGTATAGGAGCAGTGTTATCCTAGGATTACCATCCCATTGTTTTTGAGAGTCGGAAACAGCGGGGTCTAGAGCGAGCATTCAGTGTGTATGATAAGGAGATGTTCGCCATCATGCATGCATTGGCCAAATTCAGAAAGTATTTAGTGGGGAGCAAATTTTGCATCAAAACCGATCATAATAGTTTGAAACATTTCCTGGGGCAGCAAGACCTCAATGAGAGGCAGCAGAAATGGGTGAGGAAGTTACAGTCATATGACTTTGATATTACCTATATCAAAGGGACCCAGAATGTTGTTGCCAATGCCCTTTCACGGAGATGTAATGTTCCGAGCTACGTCCTGCGCCTTCGAACAGGAATGAACCGAACAAACAGGAGGCGTGCAGTTCAGAGACCGTATGGTACCGAGCCAGACAGGGCCGTACGGTACAGGGCCAGGAGGTCGTACGGTACAGGGTCAGGAGGCCGTACAGCTGGAGGACAGGGTCATACGGTACAAGGCCAAGAGGTCGTACAGCTAGAGGACAGGGTCGTACGGTACAGAGCAAGACAGGGTCGTACGGTACAGGGCAAGACAGGGCCGTACAGTTGGAGGACAGGGTCGTACAGCTGGAGGACAGGGCCGTACAGCTGGAGGACAGGGTCGTACAGCTGGAGGACAGGGCCGTACGGTACAGAGCAAGACAGGGCCGTACGGTACAGGGCCAGGAGGCCGTACAGCTGGAGGACAGGGCCGTAAGGCTAGCAGAGAAGGCCGTACAATGAAGGGAAGTGCGCCAAGATACTCAATGAGTCTTCCGGAGGGTTGAATGATGATTTCCCTTCGATTGATGATTACACAGAACAGTACATCGATCGAATATGATGTCTATGAAGTATTATTGAATCAATTAATAGTGTTTCGGATTTGCCAGTTCCGATACAAGCAACCATAAGCAAAATAGGGTGAGGGATGAATCCCACCGAAACTGCGGAGGACCAAGTAGGGAGGGTCTTTCACCTCCGAAATGGCGAAGAGCAGAACTCCAGCAGGAATTCGCAAATACAAATAAAATATCAAATCACAACATGAGAAATACATCCTAAAGACCAGTCATAAATACCCGTCGGGAAAACCCCGGAGGTGTACAAATAAAGCCGACACGGCAACACTAACCCCTACATTAACAAAAAAATGGGTCCGGGATAAGCTAAATCGACCGAGACCCAAATACAAATTTATTTTATTTATTTAATAACGGGGACATTACAGGAGACCTCACCTTTGTTTACTCGCTGAGGTCTCGGAGAATTGGAGGCATCTGATTCTAGCTGAGTATGCCAGGGATACATGGGCAGTAGATTTTATTGATGGCAGTATTCAGGATGACAGATTTTCCCTTGTGGATGAGTTGATCATTTACAAGGGTAGGATTTTTCTTGTGGACGGATCAAGGGTCTATGAGGTCATATTCCGGGCTTTCCATGATACACCGATGGCAGGTCACCCAGGATTCTTTAAAACCTACAGGCAGATTCGAGAGAGGTTTACCTGGAAGGGACTGAAGGGAGATATTCAGCGATATGTTCGCGAGTGCTCTGTTTGTCAGCAGAATAAACAAGAGCACACTTACCCCGCCGGTTTGCTACAGCCACTTCCCATTCATGAGCAAAAATGGGAGAGTATTTCTATGGACTTCATTGTGGGGCTCCCCAAAGCCCAAGGGCAGTATTGTATCTATGTGGTGGTGAACAGGCTCACTAAGTACACGCATTTCTTCCCTATCATGACTACTTATTTTGCAGTACAGCTGGCAGATTTATTTTTTCGGGAAGTATTTAGGATGCATGGCCTACCCCAGAACATTGTGAGTGACCGAGATAATCGCTTTATGAGCCACTTCTGGCAGGAGGTCTTCAGGTTATGCAGTACAAAGTTGACACCAAGTACCAGTTACCATCCACAGACTGACGGTCAAACAGAGATTGTCAACAAGTGGGTTGAGGGCTATCTGCGGAATTATGTCTCAACAAAGCAGAGGGCATGGGTTAAATACACATGTGCGAGTATTGTTATAACTCCACGTTTCATGTGACCATACAGATGTCCCCTTTTCGAGCCGTGCATGGCTATGATCCCCCATTTTTTGCGGATTTACTGTGCAGTGACAGCAGAGTGCCCAGTGCAGATGAGTTATTGCAGGACAGACAGGATATTAAGAGGGCACTGAAAGATAATATTCAGAGAGCACAAAATCAACAAAAGAATTATGCAAATCAAAAAAGGACAGCTCCCTCTTTTGAGATTGCAGACATGGTTTATCTGATGTTGCAGCCCTATAGGCAGTCTTCCATCCGGAAGAATGGAGCGGAAAAGCTCAAGCCACAGTATTATGGACCGTTTCGCGTGGTGCGACATGTTGGAGAGGTGGCTTATGAGCTGGATTTACCTGAGGACAGCAGAGTTCACAATGTGTTTCATGTTTCGCGCCTCAAGAAGGCCTTAGGACGAACTGTGATTCCTTCTGCTGTGTTACCGCCCCTGGATGATGAGCGGAAACTGGAGTTGATACCAGAGGCCATTATGGATATGTGAGAGAGGCAGTTGCGCGGGAGAACTATCTGTGAGTATCTGGTGAAGTGGCAAGGGTTACCCGACGAGGATGCTACTTGGGAACCCGAGGATATTATGCAGCACCCTAGATTGTGATTGCTTGAGGGCAAGCAATTTCAGGGAGGGAGCACTGTGATGTTCCCAAATTAGCAGGTTCTGGGAACCTAAGTATGGTCAACTCATCAGCGTGACCCTCGTGAGTTGACAGGATGTTTTGAGGGTCTCAGTGGTCAGATTTGCCAAATTCGCAAATCTAGACTTACTATTTTTAGTAAGTCAGTTTGGGGGCCAATTACTATTTCTGGCAGTGGAGTTGAAGACTATGTTGATCAGGCAATACAGCAAAGGATGCAGGAATCATCATCAAAATGATATTTGATAATTAATTATATCAATTAATAACGATATGTTATTAATTAATAAAAGGATTATATCATTATTATAATAATAATACTTTATTATTATAATGACTTAGAAGTTGATATATTGAAGAATAGTTAACTGGTGATTGTTTTTGGCAACTTTGGCATCCAAGGAATTATAAATACAGGATCATTTGTGAAGTTGATCATCAAATGTTTTTATATCAAATCTTGTCTGGAGAATTGTCTCTAATTATTCTGAGCCCTTGCTGAAATATAAGGGTCAAATTAGCTCGGAAGACTGATTCTTCTCGATCTAATCAACAATCGGTTGCTGTTGTAAAATCGATTGTCTCTCTTCGTGCTGTTGTATACGAAGAAGTCTGAATTTGGATTGAACTGGGACCTGCTCAAGAGGTTGACTCATTATCTCAGGGAGAAGTATGAGCTGTGGCGTTTTTACACACTGATTTCGGGTGGCTTAGGGAAGGATCTCCAGCGAAACGACTAGCTGGAATTGTCTGCAGCAGGAGGATCACCTTGACTGTGGGTATCGATTTGCTGGAAGGCATTTTAATTAAGACGCGATAGTAGGGAGACTGTCGCGTGAATAGCATAGACTTGGCCGCGGGTAGAGGAATTTTGTGGGTGGCGCGCCAAGATGAGGCCGTGGGCAGTGACTTAGCATTGTGGGCTACATCACCAGCCACAAAGACTTAAGTGGCGGGCAGTATACATGGTGCCGCCACCATTGCTAGCGGAAGGACAAGCACAGCCTTCGCGTGAGGATATCTGCGACTTCACAGGAGCATGAGATAGACAAGGCTGGCCGCCAATTACCAGACTTGTTAATTTCACAGGCAAATCAAGTTCCCTTCATTATTACTTGTTTTTCCTCTATATCGATGCATGTAATTTCCCACGCTTTTTTGAATAAATTATGCTGGAACAATCTTGTCACTTGATTGCGAAATTTAATTAAAATTGTGAGAAATAAAGAGTTTGTTGCGGTTAAGATTGTGGTCTTTTATTATAAATCCATTAAGTTATAGACGAGCTGGGTCAGGCTCTTTACAAATTACAAAATTAATAAAAGAAAACATCTCCTATTGAATTAGGAGACTTCCAAGAAAAGTGAACTCTTAAAGCTCTTTTAGCCAGAATGAAATTCTAATAGAGAAAATGTAGATTACAATATCCCAAATCAAAACTTAGTCGAACTCCTTGAAAAAGGTCTCCTCCACTTACAAAAGGTTTGGGAACTTTTATAGATCATTCCCTTGATTTTTGCGTGTCCGCAGCATGATCATTAAATATGCTAGCCGAAATATAATTTTGGGGGAGGCTGTGCATGCCCCCCCCTTCATGGCGGCCAAGCTGCGGTCTGTGGGGTAGCGGTGGCGGCGTAGGTAGCGGCCACCACCCCGTGGCGTCCACCACAGGGGGAGGGGGGGCCAAGGCCAAAGCCCCTCCCCTTCTTTGCAATGTTTTTTTTTATTTCAATTTTTTTTTGTTAAGTTTATTAATATATAAAAGGAACAAAACGCTATTAAATTCTTTATGCTCCTGGCATAAATGTCAGTTGGGCTTTTTTGGATTGATTCACCATCGTGAGAAGGTAACTTGCTAACTTCCCCCACAGTGAATGCTAGCTTTGTGCCAAGTGGCAACCGCTTCCTTGAACAGATCTCTACGACACCCCTTTGAAAAAGATTCTAATCTTACAATTTGTAGGCCCATGCCGTATGAATTTTGACGAAGATATGACCTAGGCAGGAATCATGTGGGCGGAGAGCTTCAAGGGACAGCCTCACGGGTATGCTTTAGAATTCCGCAATGTAGACACGTGGCAGCGCCATGGGTCCGCTTGAAAACAAAGGCCTTGCAACCTTTAGGATGAGAGCTATGGTGACATGTGTCCATTCCATGAAGTGAGGTAAACATGAAAAGAAAAGGGGACCGCAACTATGAAACCTTTGTTGGGAAAACCGACTGCTGTAGAGAACATCTATAGATTTGGAAACTCATAAGAGATCTCTGCCTATAAAGGACGAACCTCTAAATCTCTAGTCCCACTGACCAGTATTTGGGAAGACTTTCACTCCACTAGATCGTGTTCAACGTCTTGGATCGGATCCCAACAATAAACCTAGTGAACTAGAAGTGGGTGGCATGTCTCTACGCAAGATGAGTCATCGCTCTCCAAGTTTCTTGCAAGAAAGAATTTTTCAAAGTTAGAAACTCCAAGGATTAGTTGGCAGAAAGAAATACGATCCTTTCACTCAACAAAAGAAAAATAAAAAGGATATTGACATCGTAGCATTGCTTTCAGCAATTGAAGCTTTTTTGGAGAGTGATAGGGCAATTGGCAAGGCTTGGTGAATAAAAAGTTAAAAACCATGAAGCATGAAACCACAACCAAAACCAAACGAACCCTAGCGATGAAGACAAATCAAAGCCGACATAGAATAACCACGCAAAAACAACAAAAGAGCATTGCACCCCTAGGTCAAAAAAGGAAAGTTGCATGAAAAATGAGGCTTGCCACGTAAGATTAGAAATGATTTACGAGGCAAATGACTTTGAAATCAAAAACCTACATTCATATGACCTCATCTTATGAGGTGTGTCAACCACTCATTCCAGTTGTCTGCATGTGTTTTAATTTTGTCCTTCCATGAGATAATACAGGATGAAAATTATTCTCTTAGTAAGCTACATAAATGAGCCATTCCCTCATAGCCAATCGAATAAAGCCTTTCTGCCAGATAGGCGTCCATAGTCGTGACAAGGATATCACCTCGATTTCCGCAATGTATCTCTATTGCCTACTAGGCATCCATAGCCCCAGTAGAGTTACTTGCATCACCTAAATATTAATTTAATTTTCTCTTTTCAAAAATTGGTGACAATGAAGTCCCTTTTGTCAGGTTGAGAATTGAGTTGATAGCAAGGGGCAACCAATAAGATTTTTCACCTAGCAAGAGTCTGAAATTCTGCCAAATACTACCTCATAAAAGTAATTAATGTGTATTAATTATGGGAATTCGTGGAGGTCGTCTTTACACTTGATGAGACACATAACACCAAAATCATGATTTAAGAGTATCCTAGCATAATCAAGGCAAATCTTACATTGTAAACAATAGTAATAAATGCATTAATTCTTTACTAAATCCAAGAAGTGCGATTGCCCACTATTATCTTTGTCACACGGACCGATATACGAACTAAATGTCCACTGGGAGAAGGAAAGCCTTGGAATGTAGCTCATGTACGTCAAGCATTTTATCGACATAATTACTTGCTGAATTGAAAGAAAGCTCGCACATGTGCAGAGGCCTGAGTGGCTATAAAACCAAATCACCTTCATTTTAACAAATCATTTCCAATTGTAGCAACCCTGTGCAAATTACTAAGGCAATTAGATCATTAGCAAAGCAAGAGAGGCATCATAAATACTTCAATTAGGCTTACTACCACCAACTCTCAATACTGCTTCCTAGGTCGTGTTACAAATGGGCAGTTTACGCATTCGTTGAATACAAACAATGACATAGTTCTGGCTGCGGTGAAATGTATACTTGGTGCTGATTTCCTCACCAGCGAGGATAGATACATGGTATATGCCAACATATTTTTTAGGTTTGTGGGCTCCTTCCTTCATCTGGGTGAGCCGAAGATTGGGATCGCAAGGCTGATTCATGGGTTGTTTGGGCATAACTATGTGGGTGGCCTCAACCAAGTTTTAGAGGTGGCCAAGTATAGAATTGGGATTCCACTGGGCACTGACCTGAAGACTTACTTGGAGAGGGATGTTGTGGTACCATGGCTGCCCTTTGTTTCGAATTTTTGAAGAAATGTCTATCAGTGCACACCAAGACCATTTGGTTCTTGCACATGGTTTCCTGAGGAGGCTCACTAGCGCAAACATGGACTTTGAGCAGTAATGGATGGAAGAGTTCTGGGTGATGGTCTTTGGCTGGGACTTGGATTCGACAAACAATGATGAGCCATGTGAAGAGGAGGTCCTAGTTACTAACAAGGAGGAAGAGGAGGATGGTGAGGACGACGCCACTACAAACCACCCGGGCCCTGCTACTACCTAGTCTTTTCCCTTGTTTATGCATTATATGAAAAATAGCAACAACTTTTGTAATGTTTTGCTCTAAAATGATATAAAAGCACCTACATACTTGTAAAAATCTATCTTATAAATGAATAAATATATATAGTCTTTATATAAAAATGCTTTCTCATGCATAACATGTGTCTTTATTTTTTTGCAATTTTCCTTCCAGTTTTCTTTTCACATGTTTGACTAAGGCCGCCCCCCAAATTGTGTAATGTGTGGCCTTGTAGGGCCCAAATCCAAACGCCTAGTCCCCTATTTGAATGAAAACTTGGAGCTAAACTCGAGGTGGGGGTGCAAGCAATTAATTCAATGCAATTAGCACTAAATTCGAGGTTGCTGGGTGGATATAAGAGGTAAATAAATGCAGATCTACAAGCACAAAGTTCGATGCAAGGCCTTTAGCAATTATTTAATGGCCATTTGCAATTGAGAGGAGGGGATCGAATTAAATGGCAAGGCTGTGAATTAAATGCCCAGTGTAGCTGCCATTTAATGGCAGATTGCAAGCCTTTCCTATATAAATCGAATTGCTCAATGATTTAGAAATCATTTTCATTGCAAACACAAGCAAATCAAGGGCTGAATTTCGAATTGCAGGGGCTGATTGAAGAATTTTTTATGACTAACATCTATGGCAGGGGTTTGATCCACATTTTTTCATACCCATCTGCTATAGATGGGCAGCATACAAACACATCTCAGCCATTTAACAATCAGCTACAGGCAGCCTTTATCGAGGAAACTTCCTTTCTAAGCATCCAAATTCTGATTTTGATCTTTGAGAGTCTTCAAACAGAAAATTTAATTAGTTGCATGTCTGATAGCAATCTCAATTCAACATAATTTTGTCTCAGTTTTGACTTAGGGGCTGTTTCTTAACAATCTAAATTTGATTGCAGGCTTCAGGCCAGGGCGTTGGCTGATTCCCAAGTCTCGATCAATTTTTTTTTTAGTCTGATATAAAATCACAGAAGTCTGACTTTCATGCATCAATTCATAACAAATTCAAGTTTCATGTAATAAAATCAGAAATTGACTAAGGGTTGTGTTGATGTGAGTTTTATGACCCACCAAACAGTAGTACAAAATGCCGAGGTATCTTATCCTCTCTTGATCAAAGTCTCGTGTATGCTAAGATTGCGAGAAGATCATACGATGACTCCAAGGTTCCTTTTATGTCAGGTCTTGACTGTGGATAAGCTCGGTGGTAAATGTGATTTGCTGATGATCACAAGGGGCCTTACGTTTTCAAACTTGGAATGATTTCACATCATGATGAACACGGGAACTATCAAAAGATTTGCAATGAAGCTCTTCTTTTTTGGATTTTCGCGAGATATGCGGAAACAAAAGGGGTTAAGGTTTAGGAATTTTAATCTACTCCTAAGGGCAATGACAACAATGAATACTACTTTGGTGGACAAATTCCCAAATAACAGAGCTCCGCTTTGCCAAGTTAAACTACAACTACGCGAGAACCAGTGCAATCTTCAAGGGTTATGCAAAAGATTTTCATACCACCACGAACACCATCATGAAGAACAATGTACGTGAATGACAGAAGTTAAGCATATGCAGGAATGGGGTTCAGGCTAACTTTGCACAATAATTTACAATCAATAAAACGTCAAAAGTATGAACCAAAGGAATTCATCAAAACACCATCATATTTTCCATTGAAATCACAACACTTTATCTAACAACTTAATCTAAATGAGGGAATTATGAAACAAAGCAAGCTTCAAGGCACATCAAATAATCACCCAACTTCAATGAAAATTTTATTGTCTCAATAGCTCTTTAGCAACAATCTCAAAGTTCAACTGCTTACAAATGAGAAGTGAGGCCTTTATATAGGTTCCCAGTTACAACGAGTGGCCCGAATCAAAACAATAACTGATGGCCCAGATTTTGCCACCTCAGTCCTAATTAGGTTTAGGGCAAAGAAAAGAGAATCTACATTAATGCAAGGGTCAACTTTGACCAACCAAGAAGAATCCACAACCTTAGTGGGTAATAAATGTCCCCCATGCATGCCTATCCAAGAAGAGGGGTGAAATAAATGATCACTATGTCTTCCCACTATGCATTGAATGCACTATCTGCCTTGAATGGATTATTCTTGATTCCTTCCTTAAATGTGTTGAATTTGACTTGAAGATCTTTGACTAGCTGGTGTAGATGATTGGGTGCCATGTCAGCAATGCATCATTTTGTAATCCAAATCCAACTCTGATTACTTCTTTTGAAACTCTCTCCTTCGATCGATTTTCGCCTACGATGCACCTACCTTGAGAATTTAACTTCTAAAAATGTATTGAACTCCTTTGTCGATGATTTAGTGTTCACATTCCTTCTAGTGCCAATTTCTGTTGATGGCAAGACGATGGAGGGTTTACGTACCAGCAATGATCTGGTTTTCTAAGTTGTTCCAACATGAATTTCAATTCAGCTCTCCTAGTGCCAGTTTTTTGTTGATGGCACAACGATGGTGGGGTCGTCTTGAAATAACTTCTACCTTCGATAATTCTTCTTGTTCTTGACGACTTGAGATGATTCATCCATTCTGGGACTTCTTCACATAGAACTATCTCGGTCATGGTTCTAGATCTATGGACTGAACTTTGATCTTTCGAAATCTTGAACCTTGAATGTCTCAAACTGGATCAACTGAGAATTGGATGTCTTCAATATCGGAATTGGAATTCTTGAACATGAGTGTCTCCCTCAAACATCTGGGACTGGAATTCTTCTTCCTGCAAAACAAAGCAAACAACATAAGATCACGCGAGGAAAAGAAAGATGATTAAATTTTTTTGTTCCTAGAACGAATTCTGGTTTTTTTGAGAAGAAAATTCTGAAATTTCATGAACTCCCCACTCTCTCTAGAAAGAGATTTTCTCTCTCTTCTAGAATTTGCATGATTTTGTTCAAAACTTTGCACTTCTTCTTGCAATCTCCTTTATCGACGAGCTTCGTTCATGTGTGCACTTCAAAGGAGGGTTGGAATTTGAATACTTTGACAATTAAATATTTCCAACCTTTTAATCAAATGATGGATGTTAAAATTCTAATTTATTTTTTTTCAACATCAATTTGATCCACTTTGCCATTTCTTTTAACTTTGACGCCTTTTCAACTTTTTAAATTTATCATCCATGCGCGACAAGATTTTTAACCACCTCCCATGATTTTCAAATTTTTTTATTTTCAAAAATTTCGATGACTTCAAATTTTTCGAGATTTCGAACTTTCACGATTTTCAATTTTTTGAGACTGAAATTTTTAAGATTTCCAAATTTTCACGATTTTGGAATTTTTAAGTTTGCAAGTTTTTTGAGTTTTTCAAGATTTTCACGACTTCAAGAAATTTTCCATTTTCCAGACTTCAAGAAATTTCCATTTTCCAAGACTTCGAGAAATTTTCAACTTCCGAAGATTTCCAAATTTTCCGAGACTTTGAAATTTTCCAAGATTTTCAATTTCTCCGGGACTTCGAAATTTTTCTATTTTCCCGAGTTTTTTCATTTTTTGAGAGATTCTTTATTTTCTGAGATTTCAGAATTTCAGGATTTCCAACGTCTCCAATATTTCGAATTTTATTAGATTTTTGAAGTTTTCCAAGATTTCCCAATTTTTCAATTTTTTGAAATTTTCCGAGACTTTGAAATTTCCAATTTTTTCAAGATTTTCAATTTATTTGGAATTCATTATCGCACTTCAATTTTCAATTGATTACTAATCCACCCTTTGCAATTCCTCAACAAGTTTTCAATATGTCGAATCACTTCGTTTAATTTCCCTCTACTTGACAAAACTCTCCGCATTGGCATGAACCCTCCATTTATTTCAAATGCCCATTAAGACCGCAATAGTGTTTTAAATAACTTCCCATTCTTATGAGCACACTTTTTAATCTTCATTTGCTAGTTATATATAAGCACACCCCATCAATTCCTATTTAAAAGAAAATTTCTTTAGCCTTTCATTTAAGCGCTGGGTGCGGTTTGACCATGCTTGTGGAATTTTTTTATTTTAAAACTTTCCTTCCCTTCATCAAATGCGCTCGAGAGTGGATTCGGGGATGTTGTGGATTTTCCTTGTTTCCAACTTCCTTTAACTATTGAAAAGTGCGCTCGAGAACAGATTACGGGATGTGAAGAATTTTTTATTTTGGAACTTTTTCATGACTATAGTAAAAGTGCGCTCGAGCGCATATTTGAGGGAGAGACGGATTATTTCCTTCGTTGACCATTCCTTCACCTGCGTTGAAACACGCTCCGTCATTCGCGAGGTTCATTTTGTGCTGGCTCTGTCTCCTCTTCCTTGACAAACATTCACATTCCTTCGTTGCATTAAAATTGCACTGCGAACATGAACTAGGCTCATTGTCAAGCAACTCGTGAGTTCCCTTTCAAATTTTCTTTCATTCCCATCCTTTGCATTGAGGAAGACGCACTGGGCTTGTTTTAGGGATGATTTATGGACTCTGCTCATTCCTGAATCTTCTTCCACCTCCGTGAGATTGCGATGGGTGCATTCTCGGCCCTGTCGTGGATAGTTTCTTTGGAGCGAGATTCTATCATTGTGTTGAATTTGCGCTAACTGTAAGTTGTGCTTTCTTTGGGCTATCCATTTCCCAACCAGTCTCATGACTATTCTCTTACAAATTCATTTCTTCTCGATACATTCCCTTGAATGCTCTCTGTCTCAACTGAGTGCGAATGTGGGTAGCGGTGGATTCTTCCATGACAGAATCTCATTCCCCAAAAACTCCTTGATTAAGCAGATGCATTATATGCATAGGCCGGACTTTTCATTTTCAATACTCCTTTACTTACTACGATGTGCACTCGCTATCTGCTCTTGGTGAATGAACTCGAGTTTCTGAGCCTCCCCAGCATCCGTGATTGTCGCTTCAAGAAAATATCTCACAATTTTGAAACAAATTTCATGTCCATTATCAACTTGTGCTCTTGAGCGTGATTTCAGCATGGTGGTGCATTCTCTTTACTGCGTATGATTTACATTCTAGGCGGCCACGAGGAAGAGGATTTATATTTCAGACTTCGTGTTTTAGCATGTGAAGTCACATGAAAGATTTTGACTTTCGCGCTATCCCCTGGCTTTATGTTGTTTACGCTCCCATCACATATGGGGCCACTGAGTAGACACTCACGGCTTGTGAATTCCTTAGCAACAGAAGCAATCATTCATTATTCCCCGGTTTGTATGCATTTAAAATTTAATCGTGGATTTCAATTTATTTGTAGAGGGATCTTCGGCTTGCTGGGCGTGATTTCCATGTTGTTGGAGGATTTCATCTTTTTCCTGTCGTCTTGAAACTAGTGACCTAGAGAGGACCAATAGACGAGCCTCATGAATTCACTCATTTTTGAGAGATTTCTTAATCTGCCAATTAGCATCTTTGGTGGATTTCTAGAGGAGCGAGATTCCTAACCCGTCATTGTCTTGAGTATCAATTTCACAATCACCACTGTCCCAAAGTTTTAATTTTTTTTTTCATGAGAGGCTAGGTTTGGACCCCAAAATTAGAAACAATCCTTCTCCAGAACAAACAGAGCCCCCCCTTCTCTCTTTATCTTTGGTGCTTCCATACTTCCAAGGTTTTGATATGTTTTGTGTGTCGCTTTTTAAGTTTCCCGCTTCTTCATTGTGGGGATGAATTTATCTATTCTGAGGATGATTTTCCTTAACTCTAAGGTTCTCTGATGTTTGCACTTTCCCTCTAGAATATAACCCTGAGATAGAACTCCATTCACAATGATCATGGGCACGAACCGAGTATGGTGAAGAGCTTTCATCTTCAAACTATGGGTGTTAAATTCAAACTTTTCCTTGCAATTCGTTCACACTTTTCTCTGCAATTGTTTTGGCACTTTCGATTGGATCCTTGCTCTGATCATTTTTATGTTGTTCATATATAATTACGTTGTCATACCTCCATATTTTAACCAATTCTTTTGATTGTTCAACATCTGTTTCCATTTAGATGAATGGGGCTGGCACTCAGACTTGATTTATTTAAATTCAAAAATTGAAAAAGTTCCCAAAACCAGTCTTAATATGCAAGAAAAGTTTAAATTATGGGCCCAACCCAATACTTCTCATAGGAACTTGAGGAACTAAGGAGGCCGAAACTAAAGCTACTGAGACAACGCAAAACAAAAAGGCCAAGACAACCAAAAAGACAGGGGGTCCCATCCTTGATGGTGATGTGTGGCTAGGTCACAACAAGTTGCTTGTGGCAGGTGGAAGGATTGTGAGAGCTAATGAAGGTGAAGGTACCAACTCAAAAGCAAAGGCATCAACAATGAGATGAAAAAGGACCAACACAACCAAAGAGGCAGCTTAGAAAATCAAGGCATTGGTGTTGAACACAATGAAATATGGGACTTTCTCAACCATAGGAGCCTAAAGAGGATTGGGAGACATATCAGAGTGACCTCATCCTAACATTCCATTTTCTTACTTGGGATCAAAGGAGAAGTGAACTTGAATACTTGCAGGTTGCTGAGCTAATAAAACAAGAAGAAGAAAAGGTTCAAAAGATTGAAAGAGAGAATCAAGAAAGATTGGGACGTGAGAGACAAAATTGAGAAGAAGCTGAAAAGAAGACAAAGCAATTCAGAAGATGAGCCATCACAACGATTTCTCATCAGCAAGCAAGGGGGTATTTATTATTTTCTGGATGAGAATGATGAGGTGGCAGCCAATTGCTCAACCAATAGTGTCCCTATGGAAAGGATTAATGAGATTATGTCCAGATCCATTGAATGTGAAAAGAGGATGAGGATGAGGAGCACATTTCCCAAGGTGATGAGGTGGCTTCATCTACAAGTGCTCTCTTCTCATTGGTCCACTTGTTGGTGCACCTTATCTGGTTGTTATGCATTTGAATTTTAAAGCAATGTAATTTTCTAATTGGCCCACATGGTGGTGCTTTATTGTAATCAGGGGGGCATTTAATATTTGTAGCAGGTGGTTATGGAAACCCTAATTAGAGTTTGTAAGGATTAATCATGGCCCTTGATCTTCAATCGATCTTGGCCCTTCATAGTAATTGAATACCTATATAAGGCCAAGGCCTCCTAATTTTTTAATTCATTAGCATTAGATTGGAGTAGAGGAGTTAGAAGGTTGGAGATAGCTTAGAAGATTAGAGTAGGCTACTAAGGGAGAGACTTGATCAAATTGTTCTATGATGCTATCAAAGTAATGGACAATTCATTGTTGGTTCTTCATGGTGAATTACTTGATATTGCTTTGAATTGTTGCATGGTTTCCTCAATCTTTCACTTGGAGAAGATTTCTTTTCATGTTGAAGTAATTTAGTTGAATGAAAGTAATTGTGGATGTTTACTTGTTTGACTCGAACAAAACTAGGCCACTAGCCTCTTGTTGATGGTAAGAGTGTCTTGCGTGGTAAGCTAGTGATTGCACTTAACTTAAATTGGTATTAAATCTTTAGTTTGCATCCATTGATGGGATTGAAGAAGAGATATCGATGCGAAAACCATTTGAGTATCCCTTAGAAGGTTGCACTAGGTGGATGGAAGTCGCCGATAAAGTTGCATCTAGTAGAGTCCAAGTCATCCACGAGTCCTTGCATTCATAGTTAGAGTTAGAAGTAGAAGTTGAATTTGAGTTTGAGTTGAAGTGGAAATTGGAAAATCAAAACTATATTTTCATTGCACATTGTGAAGCTAAATTTTTAGAAGTGCAAGCAGTTGATATCCATTGAATGAATAACGTAAGTCCCCTAAGTGATTACCAGCAAATCACATTATTTCACTGAGCAAGTTTCCACAATTGAAAGGAACCTTGAAGTCATTTCATGATCTTGTTATGGTAAATCGATGTTGTTGTTGTATTAAACATAGGAGATGAAAGCTCCTTAGATTTACAAAAATGATGTTTCTAAAAGAAACAATCGTGAACTGAAGACAAAAATAGAAACTACCTAATAAGCTAAAAACAAACTAAGATGACCATTAAAGAAACATTATAATATTTTAATACCCTCCCTTAATGGTCATCGTCTAACTGTTGTCTTTTGGTCACAAATTCTTCTGAACACTCTACTGCTACTGAGACCCTCCCTAGATCTGCAAAATGTTAATGACCAAGAGGCCATCCAAAAAAAATAGAGAAGGGTTCCTCCTTCAAAATGCTCTGCAACAAGAGACAAGAGCCTACCACTAAGATGAGTCTGCCACTAACCCTCCCAGAATCAGCAAAACATCTAACCAGAAATCATCTCAAAATTCCAACCTGATGCTGGATAACAGAACTGTCCTTCCCTGTAAACAAAGATTCACACTGAGAACAACTATCACGATTTTGACCACAATTAAAAGTACTTTTATAATTGGAGATCGAAAATGAAAGCAGAGCAGAGCTAAGTGCGAAAATCAGAAGATAAGGAAAATCAGAACCAAGTTCGCTGGAAACTGTGAGATCAGAGGTTGAAAAGTGAAGAAAACATTCAGATTCCCCCATTGAAGGCTAAAAAATCAAAATCTTGCAGACCTGAGGCATTGAAAAACTCAGAATACCTTTTAAATTCTTGATCAGGTATAGCAGGGAAGTGAGATAGAAATGATAAGATCATATAATCAAGGTTTGTTGGGCGTGTGCAAAAAGGAAATTAAATGATCTGAACTTCGGAAATCAGAATTAGAGATTGTTTTGCAAAGATTCATTAAAATATGGAAATCGACACCAGTAGCAGCAGCAGCAATAGAAATTATAATTTCAGAAATCGACACCAGTAGCAGCAGCAGCAGAATCCCTGCCAGCCTTGGTCCATTGAACCGGAATATTTTGACACTTATAGTACGAATCAAAGCAGAAACTATACCCCCGAACGAAGGCAGGAGCAGACGGAAGTATTAAGTAATATCGAGAGATCAAACTAAGTCGCAGGAAGGCATCGAACCAATAATACAGAGAAGCCAAACGCCTG
>MU227543.1:945858-958948 GCA_018584345.1 Thuja plicata
TGTTATTCAGTTGTGCCACACTTAGTAGATTACGCCTTAGTCCTTCAACCCAATAAGCATTATCACATTTGATTCCTTCAGTTAGAGCAATACAACCTTTACCTTTCACATAGCAAGGTTCATCATTTCCAAAACTGACACTCCCACCATCATAGTGCTCAAGATGTTCAAATTTAGTTTTATCACCAGTCATGTGGTGAAAACAACCACTATCAATTATCCAAGTGTCATTTTTGCTAATATGAGAGTAGAGTGTAGCCTTTTCATTATCTTCATTGTCTGACTCGTCCTTAATAGCAATGTAAACTATTTCATCTTCATCTTCAACACTATCAGAATCTTTTGCAATATAAAAAGATTTCTTACCTTTGTCCTTGTAGCTTTTATAGCTTTTGAAATATTTCTTGCCTTTGTACTTGTTGAACTTTCTCTCACCTTTGTCTTCTTTGTTTGGACATTTAGCAGCAATGTGACCAACCTCATCACATGAAAAGCAAATCAATGGTATTCTTCTTTTGTACTATCCTTTTCCTTTGGCAGCTCTCTTTGCAAGTAGTGCTTCAATGATTTCTAGATCTTCATCATCAGAACCATCATCACTGTCACTGTCAATCTGTTTTCCTTGAGTTTCTATCCATCTTACCAAGGTTTAATTTAGCTTTGAATACAGACTCAAAATTGTCAGGATTAAGAGAATAATTGTCAAAATTGTTCAACCCAAAAGCTGTAAGCCTTCCAACCAATGCATCTAGAGTTATATCATTACTCCATCTCATCTCTTGAATAGCTGAAACTCTAATTGCATAGATAGGAAGTAAAGTTCTCAATACCTTACTAACCACTGTTTTGTCTTCAATTGTTCCACCGGCAGCTCTGATGGCACTTACACTTTTCTTTATTCTTTCACTGTATTTTGTAATGTCTTCTCCTTCTTTCATTTTCATCTGATCAAACTGACCTCTGAGACTTTCTGCTTTGGCTCTCTTTACATTGTCATCTCCATGTATATCATGTAGTTTCTTCCACATATCATAGGCAGTAGGGCAGTCCTTGACTTCATCAAATTACGAATAGCTGAGTAAAGAAGCTATATCAATCATCATTATGTTATGATTCTTCATGTCCACCATCTAATCCACAGACATAGGTCTCAGTGGTTCCACATACTTGTGGTCCAAGAATTACAAACCAGTATCTCCAATAGTAGATAGATGTAGCCTCATCAAATCTTGCCATGCAGCAAAGTTGTCTTTGTTAAGCTTGGGGATCTCCCTTCTATAAGACGTCTTTGATCTTTAGCTTGGGCCTTGAAACCTTCCCTTAAATCACCAAATGCTCGAATACCAATTGTTGGAAATGGGTTGAGTAACTGAGAGGGGAGGGGTGAATCAGTTACCACAAAAACAAATCCAAGTCCCTTAGATATCTTAATCAAACCTATCATTGTTACTCAGTTCACAAAGATATTTTGTTGTTACTCGGTTAACAAAGCAATCTTAAGATATTAACTGCAATTATCCTTTAGTGATTAAGTGCAGAAACATAAAGCATAAAGCACATAACATGTACACAGATGACACCAAGATTTAACGTGGAAACCCAATTTGGGAAAACCACCAATTGCAACTAGTTACTGTTTTTCACCCTTCTGAAGTGAGCCCTGTTAGGAGCCAACCTTGTTAAAGGTTACAAAACACACTGTTAGGTGTGACCCTATTAGAAGATTTAGTCACCCTGTAAGGAGTGGCCTTGTTAGAGGTCTTCAAACACTTCAATGTAGAAATGTCACCTTGTGAGAGGATTTATGAAAGACTGTTAAGTCTACTATGTAAAGAGATTTGGATCACTGCTACAATTGTTAGAGAGTAACAATGGATTAACCTGTTTGAAGAAGCAATTGTCTTTGCTGATTCAGATCTCTGCTCTGGCTTTAAACTGGATCCTCACTTATCAAATATTCTATTGCAACTCTGTCTGGATGCTCTGTCCTTAATCAGAATCCCATCTGATTTCGCCTTCACTCTTCATATCAAAACTCTGCCATATATTTCTTACACACATTCAATCCAAACTTGACCTTGTATATATATGATAGGCCTTGTCAAGTAAGCTTGAATAACCTTCCAAATAAATAATAAAACTTAAGTCTGTCGGCTGCATATAACCAATCAAACATAAAATCTGAACTGTTGTTGGTCGGCTGACACTAAATGCATAACTCAGTTAACACTGTAATCCTTCAATGCCCAACCATTACTGTATTGCCCGAGTGAACTCGGTTAAAACTGAAAATCACTTTGGTCGTCTTCAATGCTCGAGAGAGCTTGGCATACACTGACTGTGCTCGGTTTAGGTATAGACATTTGTGTAACATCACTACATTTGTGTATACATCAATGACAATACACAATTGAATAATTGTCATCAACATAAAGGTGGGTTTTTTAAATGCGAATACATATGTTAAGTTAAAAACATATGCAAAAGCACGTAACTTAACATGTGTAAGTGGGGTTTTTAAATGCATTTGCATATAAGAAGCCCATTATTATAAACCTTTTAATTTAAAAGCTTTATAGTGGCAAATTCCAACCCATATTTGCATACAAAAAACCCGTTTTAGATAGCTTAAAGGCATAGTGGCGAATGTTGATGTTATATAGCATCGGGAGTTATCTTTCTCCTAAAGGCGAATCACTTGTCCAAGAAATGCGAAGGGTCTTGCATTTGGAAATTGAAAAGACTTGCATGGAGATGTGAAAAGACATCCATTTGAAATGAAGAGACCTGTGCTTGTAATGTAAAGAGTCTTCAGTTTCGAAGATGAAGAGTCAAGTCTTCTATATATTTCTTTGTCTTGTGTATTGGTTGGGCGTTAGTCACGCATTATATTGCTGGTTTTGTGTGTAGTAGATGTATTGCTTGTTCAGTTTGAAGCATTGTACACAGATCTCTATTATTTTATCAACAAAGCATCATTTCTTGCGTGGCTGGGTTTTTCCCCTCAAGTTGGAGGGTTTTCCCAGGATAAATATTAGTGCTTTTTTTGTGTCATCTATTCTTGCATGTTTTATGTTAAGAATCTTTTGTTTCTCTGTTATTCTGGTTCATAACATCTTCATGGTATCAGAGCCAGGTTTACAGAAACGATGCAAACCAGAATAGAACAATTGGATTCTAGAAGAATCGTAATGTCTAATGGGAGTCCAATATGCTTTTCAAAATGAGGGATTCATATGAGAACATGTAATTGCAGAGCCTTGAAGGGTAGAATCTCTGATGAAGCTTCTTACCTGGACAGGGAGGATGCTATCATGTTCATCTATGCTTACATGTTTGGTATTCATGTCTATGAGGATAGCAGATGTACTGGTATTCAAATTTTTCATTCTCTATAACTATGTGATGGCGAAAGATCTATTGGTGGATTGTGAGGAAATTTAGGCAATAAAGAGATAAGTATTTGAATATTGATCATGAATTTTATGTAGTTAATTCATGCTATAATATTGAAAATAGCGAATCATGTATGCTTTTAGCATTGATTTGTATATTTTCTCTTTTTGAATAGTTTGATTTTGTGAACTACTGCTAATCTCTCTAAAAATGCTTCCAGGACGGATTGAGAAGCAATGGGATAATGAGAGATTACATGCAAAGTCATGCAGGCTATAGAAATGAACATGGAAATGTTGCTTGCAGCTATGGGACTAAATTGATGGCACATAACTTTATTAAAGAGAAAGAACCTATTCAGATTGTCATTGCAATTAGTTTATTCGAAGAGGAAGAAATGACATTCAGAGGGAGACTATTCAACTGCAAAAATCAGATTCAGAGGGAGCTTGAGTGGCAGATGTAGAATGCCAAGTCCTTTGCAGAGGATCAGCAAGCTTGTGTAGCAGTGTGACTGCAAAAGCTCATTGTTGGACAAACATTGGAGCCAATTGCCTGGTATTGTGATAATCAAAGCCATGAGAATGCTGCCCCTATTGAGAGGGAGTCTCAGCATTCAGATGATATTTTATGTGTTTTAATGAGTTCTTCTTTGAGAGGGAGAAGTTCGAGGTGGAATCCCTTGTTAATGAGTTCTTCTCTGAGAGGGAGAAGTTTGAGGTGCAATCCCTTGTTAATGAGTTCTTCTCCGTGAGTGAAAAGTTCGAGGTGCAATCCCTTGTTAATGCAATCTTCTTTGCAAAAGAAGTTTGAGGTGAAAGCCCTTGTTCCACCCTCTAGGAGTAGCTATGGTGGATGTCATGTGAGAGACTCCATGACTTAGCTCTTATGTTATTCACCCTTTGGGTAGCCATGGTGAACGTCATGTTGAGATGACGATATCACATTGAGAGAATCCGTGATAAAGTTTTTGGTTTCTCACAATGGGTGTAGCCATTGTGAGGATCATTTTGAGAGAATCCGTGACATAAGAATCTAGAAAAATACCTCCCTAGCTAAGAGGGAGTGTTGATGTTATATAGCGTCGGGAGTTATCTTTCTCCTGAAGGCGACTCACTTGTCCAAGAAATGCGAAGGGTCTTGCATTTGGAAATTGAAAAGACTTGCATGGAGATGCGAAGAGACATCCATTTGAAATGAAGAGACTTGTCCTTGGAATGTAAAGAGTCGTCAGTTTCGAAGATGAAGAGTCAAGTCTTCTATATATTTCTTTGTTTTGTGTATTGGTTGGACATTAGTCACGCATTATATTGCTGGTTCTATGTAGTAGATGTATTGCTGGTTCAGTTTGAAGCATTGTACACAAATCTCTATTATTTTATCAATAAAGCATCGTTTCTTGTGTGGCTGGGTTTTTCCCCTCAAGTTGGAGGGTTTTCCCAGGATAAATATTAGTGTTTTTTTTGTCATCTATTCTTGCATGTTGTGTTAAGAATCTTTTGTTTCTCTGCTATTCTGGTTCATAACATTAACAGCAAATTTTTGAAGGAATGCATATGCGTTTAACTCTAAAAAACCCGTTCTTAAGCCTTTTTTGCATTAACAGGTCTTGGTGGCCATTTTAAGAACAATATGCATGTGTTTTCAAGCCAAAAAAGCCTGTTCTTATTCAGCATAGATTTGGGTTTTTCTGGGTGGCGATTTGGAGGCTAAAAGCATATGCATTTGCATGTAAAAAACCCGTTTTTGCTTCCTTCTCCATGCATTTTTGCTCTCTATCCTTTGGGTGGCATTTTTACATGCATTTGCATGTTTCCAAGCACATGCAAACACTCAAAAACAGCCCGTCCAAAGGCATTTTTCACTAAAAATGACTCATTGAAGGAAGATTTGTACATTAAATCTCAAACGTTTTGCATTGGGAAGTAATTCTAGGGTAAGAAACTTCATTTCCAGCTTGTTCTTCATCTATTTCAAGTTGTTTTTGACGCCCTAGGCGCCGTTTTTGGTTGCCATTACATATGCATTTGATTTGGTCAATGTTGTTATACTTGTGCATTTTGTTTCTCCATCATTCAACACTTGGCAACCAACAAATCTTGACTCCAAAATGCATTCATTTCAAGAGGATTGAGTCAAGATTCGAAGTCTATATAATCGTCTTCTTGCAATCTTTTCTAAATCCGAGAATCTCTTGGATTTGATTCCGATTTTGCTCAAGGATTTGTAAAGATTTTTTCTCTTGTTTTTGGGGAAAGGAGGTAAGTTTTCTTGTGTTTTTTTAGGGCATTTCTTGTATATATTTTTGTTTTTGAATATGAATGCAAATCCTTCATTTCATTTCCAAATTTGCATGCTTTTTAGTTTTGATTTTGATCCTTCTACTTCCGTCTAAATTTCTCCAAGTTGCATATGCAAGAAGTTCTTCATACTTGCATATGCAGTCGGGATTAAAAACCCCGTTCTAAATGTGGAATCACTTCAAAAAGAGCTGTCTTTCTCAGCATGCAATGCAGGCCAAAAAAACCCACCTTTTTCATGCTATCCATGCTTATATAAGAATGACTTGTAATGGGACATAAAAATCCCACTTATGAGTAAATGAGTTAAATTTCCCAATATGCAAGGCAAATAGAAAAGCCCACCTTCATGCTTTTTCCATGGCTTTTCATGAGTTGCAAACATTTCCAAAAACCCCACCTCGCATATTGAATACTTATCCATGTATATATACACCTTCCATACTCATTTTATCATTTCAAAACTTGCTGTCCGCATATGCACTGCTCCCAGAAAAACCCGTTTTTGGTTTTTCTTTCCATTTTAAAGAGCTGATTTTGCCTAAAATCCTTCACCCTTTGTTGCCCAAAAGCCTTCTGCTCATATCCTATAAGCATACTCTTCTAGATCTGCAAATTTATAGCTTGAAAAATCGTGTTATGGCTTTTCTGGTAACAAATAATGACACAAGGCAAGAATGACAACATGATGGAGCCATTTAAAGAAAAGGATAAGCGATGCAATGATTGCAAGCATAGAATGCTTTCAAGACAGAGATGGAAAGAAACAAAGATGCCTTCCCAATAATCACTAGTCAAGGATGCAAATACGATACCCATCTAAGATGTTTTCATCAAACCTGGAGACATAACTCACTGAACATCCAGAAGACCGACAAAGGATAATGCAAATAGAAGTCGTGTCTTGTCAGACACTTGGAATATTTCATTATGCATTTTGTAATTTGTATTTGACAGATTACATGTAATGTAAAAACAAGATGTAATTGCATGTGATAGTATCACGTGCAAAGTTGTTCCATGTAATCATGTTGCAAGTGCTTTAAGCCTTGTAGCATTGAATAAGTCAAAGTTAGTTAAGGATAAGTATTGAATAAGTCAAGGTGGTTAAGGGTTTCCCCTTTCCTCTCCACCTTTCTCTCTCCTCTTTTCCTATATAAAGGAGTGAGAACTATTGTATTTTCTATCTTTTGGCAATGCAAGAAAATTCGGCCAATTTGTGTATGCACTCTGAGACTTTATGATTGGATGTAAATCAAATTGCTTTCAATAAAAGGGGCAACTTGCTTTCAAACTTTGTGTTGATTCAAGGTGTTATGTGACGACATTTTTTGGATATTGATTGTGAATTTTGGAGTTTTGCTCAAGAGGGATTTGAATTCAATTGTGCAGACTTTGAGCTGCCTATTGCACTCAGAGCCAATTTGAACTTTTGAAGACTTTGTGCTGCAAGAGGACAAATTGTTATGGATAGAAGTGGCTACAATAACTTAAAGCTGAAGACTTTGGGTTTTAGTGATAAGTATTTTTGTTAAGGAAGAGGATATTCAGTGGAAGACTTTGTGCTTTCTTGGCTATTTTATTTTCATAATCATTTTTCGAAGTACAGGATGTTGTCGGGAAACCGGGTAGTTAAACGGTTGGTCCAAGGGAGTTGCACGGATGTGACGGTTTGCCTCGCATCCACTCGGACACTATATGTATGCATTCTTCACTTCGAGCAATGCATGATTATGATTAGGTGGAATACATTTGTACATGGTACTCAATCTATGAATACAATGTTGTTATGTTCTCTATACATTCTCTGTTAAGTACTTTACTTTTTGTATGTGAATTATCTTTGTTACCCTACGAGGGTAAACATTTGGCGTCGTTGCCTGGACCTAATCAGGAAGAGAAAAGACTGGATGGCGCACAGACATAATGGGTCTGCCAGTTGCGGCACCCATTGTAGGGAGTTTTAACATCTGAAGGTTAAAAAGAAAAGGACATTGCATAAACAATTATAATGAGTTTGCATTATGTTTTGATGCCCAATCTTTTAAATAAAGACAAGAATAAGAAGGCACCAAACGATGAGTGAGAGGTAGCACAGAAGGCTTTAATCTTTGAGCAACAAATAGAACGCCAACGAAGGCTGAGGCAACTTGCCGCGGAACAACTTGCTGGAGGGTTGACCAAAGGGGACTCCGGGAGTGTTACGGAAGGTGCACAGGCCGAAGGAGAGCCGTACACTTTGCCAGAGCATCGAAGGGTGCGAAGCAGCGAAGAGTTGCTTGAAGAGACAAGGCTAAGGAGGACCTTACTAGAGGAAACTAGAGACATGTTTACAAATCTACCTCTTACACCACGTACGGAGACCCAAGTTGAAGGTACAGACAATCGCAGTAGGGGAGACCGTAGGACCGAAGGTGCCACTGAAGCACAGGCGTCCAACAATGAGGAACCTTTGTTCGGGCCAACGACACCACACACCAAGGTACCAACAACTACTCAGGCACAAGTGCAAGTGTCAGTTATCAATACCACGAACACCACCAATGCAGGTACAAGTGCTGGCACAAGTGGCACAGGAGCACAAACACAAAATCCACCGTGGGTGACACAACCCACCCCAATGGCGACCAACAAGAAGTTGCCAAAATTCCACGGAGATGGAAAGAAAGATCCAGTACGGCATTGTCGTACGTGCGAGACAATCTGGTCGGTGAATGGAGTCGCCGACTAGGCAGAATGGGTGAAACAGTTTCCCGTGACACTCAGAGGGGTAGCCATCGACTGGTACTCCGATGTGGACAAAACAAAGGTGACCACTTGGGACGAACTCAAGAAAGAATTCTAGGAGTTTCGGCTCCTGAGGGATGACAATGAAATTGTTTCAGAGATATTCGGTACCAAACAAGGCAAGAAGGAGACTGTGCGGGCCTACGGTCGCCGACTGAAGGAATAGTCAGAAAAATGGATAGCCAGCTAGCAGATGGCCTGAAGGAAAGATGGTTGGTGGAGGGCCTGAAATCTAACCTACGGAGGAAAATGAAGATAGAGCCCCCACCTCATACAAAGATGCCTATAATCGGGGAATGGACTTGGAGAGCGAACAGAAGACCTCCAAGAAGAAAAGAAGCAAGTCCTCTTCCGACAAAGATGACACTGCGAACGATGACAGTAGTAGTGATGGCGAGTCAAAGAAAAAAGTCATGGCACTCCAGAAGGACATGGAGAGAATGGAGTTCAAGACCATGCAAGGGGGAAGATGACATGTGGTGTACGGACTGCAAGGACAGCAGCCATACGAAGGGGTCGTGTCCTAAAAAGGCATTTTGTGACATTTGCCAAATCATGGGCCATTCCACCAAGGAATGTCCATACAACATGAAAGTGAGGAATCAACAAGTGCTATTTACCCAAGAGCAACCATCTACATCGGGGGCAACGGAGACTAACAATAACGCATCCTCGGGAGGGTATGGAGGCAACCAACACGGTGGCGGAAGGGGCAATAACAACAACACCAACACAAGCAGTCGAATACAATACGACTCCAAGGGTAGGTCGATGATCCAGTGTCGAGCTTGCAATCAGTGGGGCCACTTTGCAAGGGACTGCGACAAGGGCGACACCCCGCAGAAGCTATGTCGCTGGTGTGGTCCTGGCAACCACAAGGATGCCAACTGCCCAAAATCTGGGGTCAAATTTCTCAACATCGAGGGAACAAGAAGTGAGGAGGGGGTACTAGCCATCACACAAGCACAATTAAAACAAGCCACATATCCGAACCCTCGAACAGAAAAACAACGGACATGGGAGGCTAAGGAAGAAATAGAGAAGGCGATGAAGTCGCAAAAAGAAACATGGGAGATGGCCACCACCTCAGGCTGAAGGGAGGCAGAACAAAACATTCTGAGACAACTGCTACATGTAGAGGTACCAGTGAAACTCCAGGATCTCCTTCACACCGTGCCTCACTTGGGAACAACGTTGTTGGAGAACTTGGCCACGCAACCAAATACCACACGCACGAACATCCCCGGAGGGTCTGCAACTAACCCGATGATACTTGTTGTAAACAGCGGCAGGTACCCGGCAGTCGTCGAGATGGGCATCCTTGGCACCATCCAGACAGACACTATAGTGGACGGAGGGTCAAGAGTGAACGTCCTTCCGGAGGAGACATGGAAGAAATTGGGCAAGCCAATATTGTGGCCCCCAACCTTCAACTTATTGGGCGCCGATCAGCAAGGTATCGAACCCCTTGGAACGTTGATAGCACAACGGATCACCATTGGCTCGCAACCATTTGTACTAGACTTTGTGGTGATACCTTTTAAAAAGAAGGGTTACGATGCCATTCTGGGTCGAGGGTGGCTGGTCACGGCGAAGGTAAACCAAAATTGGAAGAAAAACACCCTCTCGATGGAGAATGGGGGGAGGAAGTTCACCATCGACCTTCCCACCCAGATGGTGAGTGAAGAGATAGCCTCTTCTTCAAACTCAGAATTTGACGATGAGAACGGATGAATGGATGAAGGAAGGAGTTGTATGGAACCTAACGAAGAAGGCGTCTTAGAATTGGAAGAGTGTTCGGGAGATGACGTCGACTCCATGAATGGTCTCTTCCACTGGCAAATAGAGGACTGCGAACTCTTCCGACCAGCATGGAATACTAAGTATTGAGGAAGAGCCGGAAACATTTCCCCTAGAGTATGGTGAATACAAGAAAGGGGATGTGAAAGTAAGCGAAGTCCCGACACATAAATTTGATGGGCAAAACCCCATGAAGTATAAGGAGTCATTTGTCAAACCAATGAATCTGGGCAAGGAAGAGGAACCTAAGATCATTCTTGTAGGCGACGATTGGAATTCTGAGTGGAAGACCGCAGCCTTCAAAATCTTTATTCTCCTTCTTCTTATGTACGGGCAAGAGACCGTGGTCCCTGTAGAATTTATGGTTCCAAGCCTTTGGATCGCCATTGAAAACAGACTCGGCGACAGGGAAAGCTGGAGGGAACGGCTACACACTCAATAAATTAGATGAAAGAAGAATGATAGCCCAATAGGCAACTGTGGTCGCACATCAACAGAGAAAATATTGGCACGATAAGCCCCTACGAAAGATGCGTTCCTCCACTGGATAATTGGTGCTGAAGTATAATAGAAAGGATGAGATTAAGCCAAGAAAATTTGAAGTAAAAAGGGTGGGACCATACAAAGCTCGGGAAGTCGGCTACGACAGGGCCGTCAAGTTGTGGACTCTCGACAGACTGGAGATACAAGAGGCCATCAATGGGTCCAAATTGAAACCTTACCCGCGAAGGACGGACCCGAGAGGAGGGACAGAGCACCCGACAGGATGGAAAGGGACTCGAGAGGCCAAGCAGGCGACCTGAGAGTCGTCCATACGGGTGACCGAAGGAGCATCCGGAAGGTAATTACATTAAAAATAATAATACTAAAAAAAAAGTTTGTACGGTGCCGTATGTCCTGCTGCCGTACGGATCCATATGACTGTACAGACAAAAATGTAAAAAAAAAATTAAAAATAAAAATAAAAAAGGTCATACGGAAAAACGACAGTGAAACTTGTCGTATGGTGACGTAATTGTTTAATAAAGTCCGTATGGTGCACCTTGTGTGTATTAAACCCCATACGGTGAAGTCCGTACGATTTCAACAGCGCAAGGGAAGATGGTAGACCGTACGGTTGACTCCGTACACACCGAAAGTGTGACAACCGTACACTGTACAGACTGAGACGAGCCGATTGTACGGCAGGTTTTATTAATACATTCTGTACGAGTGTAAGGGAGGACCAGTTTTTACGACACAGACACAGAGAACCGTACAACCAGGTTGAAAAGGTAGATTAAGAGACAAATTATGTACGGTTAGGGAGGGAATCTGTACATTTTTGTAACGGTAGTCGGAAAGGTTGTAGTGTTTTAAATTAATTTGAAAGTTGGGGAGAAGAAAGAAGGCACAGGAGAGCAGGAAAAAAAAATGACAAATAAAGAATAGTTCACAGTGAATAGCATATGGTACCGAAGGGAAGGACATAAGCAGGTAGTGAAGAAAATATAGTAATTGGCCCTTTGCACAGGCATTGTAAGCGGTTGGCAGAAAGAGTATGGCATCGGAAGCAAATCACGAAAATGGTGTGCCTCATGGACTTGTGTGGGTTGGAAGGTGCTAATTTGGTCACTGCCCCAGAACCCCGCGAGGAGCGCTGCCCCTCGAACCCGCTGGGGGCATTGCCCCTAGACCCCCATTTTATTTTTGAAGTACACTACAACTGTGAGTTTGGGGCATCGAAGCAATCAAGGTAAGCATTGGGTTTGTTTCCTATGGAGAGCGAGAAGCCTGAAGCCAAGCATTGGAAGGAAAGCCCTAAGCCGCCGAGGGAGACGGATTTGGAGGTTGCGAACCAACAGAGTTTGAGGGAAGGCATTGCAAGAACGACGACCTTGCAAGTACAAGAAGTCGTACGGCACAAGGTCATTATTCATTATTCAGTTCAAATATCAGCCTTTGGGGAGTGTGACCAGTTTATGAGACCCCGTGCTACTATAGGCATGGATTGTCCGCATGCTAGAGGTGGAGAGAGCACTAGAGCAAGCCTTTCAAGAGGGGTGCTACGCTTTGAGGCGCTTAGAGTATGTCTCGGCTAGCCGAGAGACTGCGTTGGTGGATTCGGAGAGAGCTCGGGAGGAGCTAGCCACCAAGTTGGTAGCAGTGGAGCAAGATTTAGCTCAGAGGACACAGGAGATGGAGACCGAGAAGGCATCATGAGTGGCCTCGGAAGATAAACTGGCAAAGGAGACAGAGACATTTGAGCAGCAGTTGGCAGTAGTTACCTTCAACAGACAGACTGTCGAGGCTAGTTTAGTCCGTGCCCAGAAGGGGGTCGAGGAGAAGGAGAAGGAACTTTGGGAGGTTGCTGTGATGGTGAAGTCCGCACTCGAACTTCAGTCCGTCACCGAACAGAAGTTAGCAGCAAGGATGGCATAGGTGTATGAGTTGCATTCTCAGTTGGGATCTTCTTTGGTGCAGTGTCATGTCCCCATTCTGGCTGACATTGTTTGGTGTGCCGGATCAGTCTATCACGGGCTCTCGTAGACTGGTGGCGATCTGAAGAGAATCATCTTGTTGATCATTTGGAGATCAGTTGGTTGTATATTGCTCTTGGAGAGTGGTAGTTTGAGCCTACATTCAGTTGCAGTTGAGCCTACATTCAGTTGCAGTTAAGCCTACATTCAGTCTGAGCCTGCATTCAGTTGCAGTTGAGCCTACATTCAGTTTATGCGATTTTTTGGGCCTACATGTTATAATTTTAAGATGAGATTGCACTTTTTATTTTATAAAGTTATTTTATTATAAAGTGCATTATAATGAGA
>MU227543.1:977991-988271 GCA_018584345.1 Thuja plicata
TCTAAATGAATTAATTATGCAAATGGTATATGAATCTAAATGTTGTAAAAAATGGATGAATGCAAGATGAACCTAAAATGAATGAACTATGCAAGATGAATTAACAATGCAAGATAATGAACCTAAAATGGATGAGAAATGCAAGCTATATAATGGATTTAATAATGCAAAATAATGAACCTAAAATGGATTAACAATGCAAGATAATGAACCTAAAATGGATTTTAACAATGTAAGACAATGCAAGATGATAAAATGAATCGAAAATGAATTTAACAATGCAAGAAAAATGAATCTAAAATGAATTTAACAATGCAAGAAAAATGAATCTAAAATGATTTTAACAATGCAAGATGATAAAAATGAATCTAAAATGAATTTAACAATGCAAGAAAAATGAATCTAAAATGATTTTAAGAATGCAAGATGATAAAATGAATCTAAAATGAATTTAACAATGCAAAGTTCTAAAATGATACTAACTATTGACATGATGATTAATGCAATTTAATAATGAGCAATGTGACCTGAATGATGGATCTAATGCAATCTAAGGAATCTAAAATGATGAACAATGTAACTGAATTTTAATGAACGATGATAGATGAAATAATGATACTAGAGGTAACGGACGAAATAGATGCAATGGGTGTAAACGAGACTCACCTATATTGTTTTTTGTGTGTGTCACAATCAACTGATAAACCAGACGGGTGGACTATGGAGGATCGGGCAGGAAATGTTAGCAGGACGACGACTCAGGATGTTAGCATGATGGCGGGAAGATGGAGTGTGTTACGAATGTACAAGGATCAAACTAAGAAATTAATTACAAGCGATTAGTTACAGCGATTACGTATAAAGGTTTCTATTGATATTTTGATTGGATCATGTTACCTGTCTTGATGCGTGTGTGTTGATTGATTAGTTCAAGATGAAAGATACATCCTGCGAGAACCCAAAGATGATGATAATATAGATTTAAGTTGACGAGAGGAAGGATACATCCTCAAGACTCATTTCCAGAAAGATGGGACTTACCAAGTTGATTGATCAAATGTGCACTACCAGCAAACTATAGAACCAATGTAGGATAAGGACCAACTCAAGACACAAGAAATATACAGGACTGGTGCTCAGGGTTTGGGATAGTACAATGTATGGACAATAATATACAAAATTATGTGTACAAAAGCTCAGGATACAAGATACGAAGATCATTACTGACTGGTGCATATGATATGCAAACATCTAGGGAATATAGGGAATGCGAAGATTAGTGGAGATGTGGTGTTGGTGATGGAAGGAAATGAGATTTTGATAGATAATGGAATGGTCCATTATGTGTGACACTTGTTTCCAGGTTTTCATCACCCATACTTGTCCAAGGCGCTTGATTGTCAAGTTTTCAACACTGGATGAAAGTTTTTCTCTTTATTTTTCTTTTTGATTTCTTTGGATCTTTTTTGATTTTTTGATTTTTTATTTTTGATATTGCCCAAGTGCCTGTTTAGTAGGTTTTCACTGGGACAACCATTTTTTTAGCTTCATTTTTCTGCTTTTTAGAGATTTTTTAAAGACTATTTTTCATTATTTTTGTGCTTTCTTCAAGACTTTTTACACTTTTTTATGGATTTTCTCAGATAACTGGGATGAACAACCAGCCATTAGGCATAGAAGCGCCTGAGATGAATAATGTTGATAGGATCATTCAATGGTTCTCCTTCTGGGGTAGAGAGTTGATATGCCCCAGAACCGAAGCATGTAGTGACAACATATGGACCTTGCCAGGTGACTTCAAACTTGCCTTTCTTTTCCCGATCAATACCCACTTTCTGATTTTCTTTTAGCACAAGGTCCCCTACCTGGAACTGGCATGGGTGGACCTTCTTGTTATAGTTCTTCTTGAGTCTATTCTGGTAAACAATCAAGTGATCATAGGCTTCTTGGCGCTTTTCATCTAGGAGATCCAGCTGTGTGAGTTGTGCTACCCGGTAGTCTTCATCATCAATCACGCCTCTTAGTGATACTCGGAGGGAGGGTAGTTCAACCTCAATTGCTAAGACTGCTTCAACACTGTAGACTAGGGAGTAGGGAGTAGTGCTAGTAGGAGTATGGTAGGAGGTGCGATATGCCTAGAGGGAAGGATTGATCTAGAGATGCCAGTCACGACTAGTATCATTGACAACTTTCTTGAGGATTTTGAGGATGGTTTTATTAGTTGCCTCAGCTTGGCCGTTACCTTGTGGGAAATATGGACTGGAGAAACAGTGATGGATATGGAGGCGAGCACAGAGATCATTGACATGTTGATTTTCAAATGGTGTACCAAAATCTATGAAGATGGTGGAGGGTATGCCAAAGCAGCAAACGATGTGATAGAGGATGAATTTGGATATCTAGACACCAGTAGTGAGTGTGAGCAGAATTGCTTCAACCCATTTTGTAAAGTACTTCATAGCTGTGATTATGTACTTGTGGCCTTCAAAAGAGAGGGGGATAATCTTACCAACAAGGTTAAAACCCCAACAAGAAAAGAGCCAAGGAGGCGCAATAGGTCTGAGGTCCTGAGCAGGAGCATGGATCAAATTAGCATGTTGTTGGCAAGGTAGGCACTTTTTGATGAACTCACAAGTATCATGTTCCATTGTAGGCCAATAGTACCTTGTACATAGAAGTTTCTTGGCTAGGACCATGCCACTCATGTGGGCACCGTAGATTCCAACATGTAACTCTTATAGAGCTTGGGCGGCTTCATTTTCATCTAGACATCTAGAGAGCACATTGTGATAACCTCGATGATAAAGGGTATTGGCTACGAGGGTGTAACGAGATGCTCTGCGAATAAAGTTTTGGCATTGGTTTGCAGTGAGATGAGGAGATATGATACCATTTTGTAGGTAAGCTTGGATATTGTGGTACCATGGGGACTGGAGACCAACCAAGACACATACGTGATTCGATTCAACATTCTCATAAGCGGGAGCATGTAGTTGCTCAACTAAGAATTTGTATTGCGTAGAATTGTGGGGAATCTCAAGAAGAGAGCCAATTATGGCCATAACATCAGCAACTTTGTTCTATAAATGTAGTACTTGTGTTATCTGCAAGTGGAGGAAGTGTTCTTTCAGCTTGTCAACCATCTGCTTATATGGCAACAATTTTTCATCTTTGGTTTGATACTCATCCAAGACTTGTTTGATGATGAGTTGGGAGTCGCCAAAGACCTGGATATCTATGATGTTCCATTCTATGGCCATGCAGAGTCCTGCAATTAGTGCCTCATATTTTGCAATGTTGTTTGTGCAGGGAAATCCCAATTTGAATGACATGGGGATGTAGTCACCATGAGGTGTGACAAAAAGTATTCCTGCCCCTGCGCCATGAGCTATGTAGGACCCATCAAAGTAGAGTTGCCACGTTGGTTGTTCTTCTATCATGTACAAATGCTCATTTGGAAATTCTATGACCAAAGGATATGCATCTACTAATGGTGCTTCAGCTAGCTTATCGACAATGACTTGCCCTTTAATGACTTTTTTGTCGACATACTGAATATCAAATTCGCTTAGCAACATAACCCATTTTGCCATTCGACCTGTAAGTGTAGTTCTGGAGAGTAGGTACTTGAGAGGATTCACCTTTGAAATGAGCTTGGTTGTGTGACTAAGCATGTAGTGGTAAAGTTTTTGAGTGGCAAAGACCACTACCAAACATGCTTTTTCCATAGGAGAGTAATCGAGCTCATAACCCACTAAGGTTAGACTGATATAATAAATAGCTCTTTCTTTGCCTTCATCATTCAATTGAGTGAGGAGTGCCCCCAATACTGTGGTAGTAGCAGAAATGTATAGGATGAGTGGTTGACCAGGCACAGGTGGTACCAAGATGGGTGGATTAGCCAAGTATTCTTTGATTTTGTCAAAACTTTTCTGACATTGAGGATCCCACTTAAAAGTATTATCTTTGCGCAGGAGATGAGTAAATGGCTGGCACTTGTCTGCTAGTTGAGAGATAAAATGACATACAAATTGTAGCTTTTCTTGGAGGCTGCGTAGCTTTTGGAGTATTTTTGGTGGAGGCATCTCTATGATAGCTTGTACTTTCTTTGGATCAATTTCAATGCCTTATCTGGATACAATAAACCCTAGGAGTCTCCCTGATGTGACTCCAAAGACACATTTCTTAGGGTTGAGCATTAAGCAGTAGTGCCCAATTCTATCAAAGACGCATTCCAGAACATCTAGGTGATCTTCCCTTTTTACTGATTTTTCCAAGATATCGTCCACATAGTCTTCAAGGATCTTGTGAATCATGTTGAAAAATGATAGTCATGGATCTTTGATAGGTTGCCCCAGCGTTCTTTAATCCAAAAGGCATCATGTTATAGCAGAAGGTGCCCCAAGGGGTTGTGAATGATGTCTTATGCTAATGTTCTTCTGCAATGCAGATCTGATTATATCCAGAAAAGCCGTCCATGAGTGACAACATCTCATGTCCTGCTGTGAGATCCACAATCATGTCTATGTTTGGCAAGGGGAAATCATCCTTGGGACATGCCTTATTGAGATCTCTGAAATCTGTACATATCATGATTGATCTATCAAGCTTAGAGACGGGCACCATATTAGAAATCCAGTCAAAATAGTCAATGGGGTGGATGATCTTGGTGTGGAGTAATTTTTCTAGCTCCGCTTTGACAAGTAGTGCCACTTTAGGGTGCATCTTTCTGAGCTTTTGCTTAACAGGTTTGATGTTCGGGTCCACTGCTAGATGGTGAACCACCAAGTTGGGATCTAACCCTGACATGTGGGAGTAAGACCATGCAAACTTGTTGATGGATTCCTTTAATAAAGTAACAAGATCACTTTCTTCTGCTTCAGTCAGAGATGCTGCTATGTATGTGATGGCGGGATTTTCTTTGGTACCTAGGTTGACAGGTTTTGCTTCTTCAATGAGAATTGATGACTGTTCAGGCCTGTAATCTCAGATAAGAGGAAGAGGAGAATCTTCATCCTCTGGTGCCTCAAAGAGGTTTTTACCAGGGGATATGCCCTTTTTTTTTACTTTTTTATGATCAAATAGCGCCTCAGAGGGGTTTTCGCTAGGGGATCGATTTTTCTCTTTTTTTTTTTGTTTTTTGTGTCATTTTTGCGGCTAAAGTTCTCCTCTTCCCCAAAGTATGCCTTTGGGTCTAGTTTGTAGACATATGCTGAGTCTTGCCCTTAGTCACTTCTTTTCTCGATTGCTCCCATAAAGCTTAGGAGCGCGTCCTCACTTTGGAACTCATCGACGTGTATGACACTTGGTTGGTCCCAGTCTATGAGTTCGAGATAGCGGAGGGGAAGGTCAATGAAGAGGTTGGAAAGTTGTTGTAGGATAGCATTGCCCAGGAAGGTTTCATCGTTGAAAATATCGTCATAAGCTCTCACAACTTTCTCTTCCGGGATATCTTCGATGTCAATGATTTTGCCCAGGGATGGACAAGAGGAATAGTCGATGAACTCATTGGTGCCCCCATTCATGTTAGAGCCCATACCAAGACCTAGGTGTTTTTCTAGTTGGGTAGGTACAATAGGATCTATCATTCCTTGCCCTTCAGAACCAAGGCCACCTCCTTGGTAATTCCATTTTTCTATCACTAGTTTGTGCGTTGTGGGGTACTTATCTTTGAAGTAATTGAGGCGGCTTGTGTCCTTGGGTGGTGGATCTTTATATAGCCATTGGTTGATGTTTGGTGCCATTTCCTGGCCAATCAAAGTACCTTTTGATATAAAAGTGGTAGAACCAAATTTTAGTGCCTTGGTTGTCTTTGATTCTATTTTTCTTAGATTAGGCTGGCAGCCTTGAGTGTGAGGATCAATTAGCAGTGCTCCAACTGCAAAGGCATCAGATAAAGTGTACTCACTACAACCTTTGTTGTTGATCTTGACCATGGACAAGGTGGAGGAGAGGATTATTTCTGGGTGTGAAAGGGTTCGAGATGAGCTGGCGACAGAGGTGCCAATATCAATCCTGGGACAATGATTGGAATGTGGAAAGGATGTCTCCAATGCATTACAGTATGCAAAGGGCTTGGGATCTGCGCGGATGGTGATATCAGTGCCTTTATATGGGAATTTGATGCACTAATGGTAGGTGGATGGGACGGCTTGCATAGAATGAATCCATGGGTGTCTGAGGAGGATGTTGAAGGGAAGGTCAAGATCAACAACATGACATAATGTATCCTGGATAACTGGGCCCACTTGAATGGGCAATGATATTGTGCCTTTAGAAGTACGCTCCAGATTGTCATATGCTTTTATTGTGATGACATCATTTTTTATATCAGCCTCAGTGCAACCCAACTATTTTATGAATTTTAGAGTACACATATTTAGGGCTGATCCATTATCTATCATGACCCGTTTGATGGAAAAATCTTTAACCACGACAGCGATACAGAGTGGGAGATTATGATCAGTTTCTTTGGAGGGTACGTCTGTTGGTCTAAAGGAGACCCCACAAGATGCAGATAGGTGTCTCACAATGTTTTGGAATTCAGTGAGGTTGATGTCACTAGGAATACGGGCTTCTTGCAAGGCTTTATTGAGGATCTCTTGATAAGTGGGTGATATGGGGAGAAGATCCAGGATGGAAATTTGGGCTGGGGTATTCCAAAATGTTGTATTGGGTCCCAGCAGATGGGGTGGGACCAGCACCTGCAACTGCTATCCTACCTCTACAAGTGGTGATTGTGCATTGGTTATTGGCACCCTTGACATGAATGACATTGACGGAGGACTGGACTTAGGATATGCATCCGATGAGATTATCGTAGTTGATATATGCATTGGTATAATCTTTTATGTTGGAATTTTCCACTTGTTTACCTTTTCCCTAATCAGAGGACTGAGTAGGATTGCCTGGGCTTGTACCAGAAGTGTGTTTAGGGAATGCATTTTGATAAATTTTAAGGCCTGCATTTGGCGATGATTGGATAGGAGAATCCACTTCGATCTCCTTGTGGTCAATGAGATCCTGGATATAGTGTTTCAGCTTCATGCATTTGAGCGTGGTGTGTCCCTTAACACGGTGGTATTCACAATATTCATTGTCTTTATACCAAGCTGGCTTAGGAGTTGAGTCATCAAATGGCTGAGTTTTAGGATACACGACTTGGTTAGCTTGGACCAACTTGCAGAAGATGACATCTATAGGTTCACCCAAAGGGGTAAACATGTGTTGTGGCGTATTTGAAGCGTGAGGTCTTTGTTGTCCGTGCGGGAGTGATATAGCATTTGTTTGATTCACAGGACCTTGGTAGTTGTGTTGATATGATGTCCCTGGAGGAGGATAGATAGGCACACTTGGAGGGCGCATGTTTTGCTGATATGTTGGTTGGGAATACATGGGATTGGCCTGTTGATACATGGGAAGAGGTTGAGGGTACATTGGTGGTGCTTGCTAATAAGTCTGGGTAGGTGCATTAGGACTTGCTACCACAACTTGAACATGTTTGGTGTCAGTGGCTCCATCTGTTACAACATTTTTGTTCTTGTTCCAGTATCGTGATTGATCATTGTTATGTTTGTTAGGCTGGGATTCTTTGTAGTGCTTAATGGTACCTTCTACTACGAGACCTCATTCAAGGTCCATACCCTTGATTCTGATATCGTGATAAGTTTGTATACAGTTCATGCGCATGTGATAGGCAAGCTTAGGATGAAGGTTGTTAATTAATATTTTGATAAGATGTTGCTCTGGGGGTTGGTAAGACAACCTTGTAGTAAGCCCTTGCCAGCGCTGAAGATAATTGGCCAGGCTTTCTCCTCCCTTTTGTTTGGAATTGCATAAGTCAAGGAGTGAGAGTTCATTTTTGACATTATGTGCGTATTGGGCCACAAACTTTTCAAATAATTCTGCAAAATTAGAGATTGTGCCATAAGGGATTTTGTAGAACCATTCAAGAGCGATGCCTCCTAAGCTTTTGGGAAATAGTCCCATGAGGAAGTTATCGCTATAGGCCACTTCTTGACAGGCCATGTAGAATTCTTTCACGTGACTCACAAGATCACCCTTCCCCTGATATTTATCAAATTTTGGGGTCTCAAAGTGCTTGGGGAAGGGTATAGCAATGATGGATCGGTCAAATGGATAAGGACACACTTCCTCAAACTTGAATGTTTTAGCTTCTGTCCCAGCTTTTAGCTCCTTGAGAGCATTCTTCATTTCCTCCCATTCATGATTGATTTGCGAGGGAGGATTGTTGATCATGATTGCAGGATTTCCTTGAACCTGATATGTATTGAATGGAAAATATGGAGGATTTTTAGGGGGATATTGTGGTGTTTGGTATGATGGTTGTTGGTCAACGTATACGGGTTGTTGTGGTGGAAGCTATGGTTGAGGGGAATATTATGGTGGAGGAGGTGGTGGTGCTTGATAAGATTGTTGCAACTGTTGGAAATATGCTTGTATTTGTTGTGGTGTTGGATAGGTAGGATGAACCTGTTGCGCACCTATATAGGATGGAGGATAAGTGTTTTGCAGTGGGATGCTCCCAGTGAGAACTTGTTGTGGAGGGGGAATTATTTGTGATGTGGCGGAAGATGGCATGTCTATGTAATTGGCAGAATGAGTTTGTTGTTGTTGCACAGGTTGGATAAAAGGATTAGCAAACTATTGCAGTGGTTGTACCATGAGGGGATTTTCCCCCTGCGTTTGTGGTTGTGGCTGTTGTGTAGTTTGGATAGTGGGTTGTGCATCTGCGAAGGGGTTGATTGGTTGTTGTTGCGCTTGGGATGTGAATGGATTGGTGATTTGTTGTTGTTGGATAGGTTGTTGTTGGATAGGTTGCTGTTGTTGTTGGATAGGTGGCTGTTGTTACTGTTGGATAGGAATTTGGGGTATGATGAAGGGATTCATGGATGGTTGCAGTATGGGGGGATTTGGGTTGAACAACATGTGAGGTAGAACTACTGGCATTCATTGTGATTGTGTTGCTGGTGAAGTGGACCCTTGCGGAAATAAGGGTTTGTTATATGCGTTGGTAGGTGGCATGCCTATGGTGAAGAAAGGCAGGATAGGCATGGAGACTTAGGTGCTTTGATGCTATGAACTAGTTGTTGCACTTTGAACAGGTTGAGTAGGAATAGGTGGAATGGTGCTTTGTTGTGTGCTAACTAGTGGTGGTGGAAAGTTTGCAACGAATGTTGGGATTGCTTGCGAAAGAGGAGCGACTATGGTTTGTAGAGGTGCTTGCATAGTGATAGGGGTATTTTTTGCATTGCTGATGTGGCATCAAGAGGCGGGGCTTCTGAGGTAGGTGAAGGTGTTGTGTGCATGATGGAAGGTGGAATGGAGGGATGAACTACTTGCGTGAGAAGAGATCCCACTTGTAGGGCTCGTTGAAGTGGATCAAAAACTTCATTTCTAGTGGGATAAGGATGTTTCCCTGGAAGTGCGATGGGTTGTGTGACAAGTGTGGGTATAATCCAAGGCAGAAGTTGAAGTCCTTGTTGTTGGATGTCCAAGAGTACCTGGTTGATGTTGCGTCCACTCATGGCGTTTACCATATGGGCAAGCGCTGGATGGTTGATAAATGTTTCCACGGTACTTAGAGTGGGAGTTTCATTAGTGTCTACCCAGATATGTTCAATTTGATCATTGGGTTGAGGCACATACATAACCATAATGTTGGTATTGTTAGTCGTAGGATTAGATGAGCTAGCGGCAAGATTAGGATCCATGTTCTTCCTCTTCTTAGTGGCTCATGTGATAGGTGGCATGAAATGACTATCCTAAGGGGATATGAGATGCAAGATGTATGCAAGGATGCACCTAGGAAACTAAGGATGATGATACTAGGCTTAGGATGTGCTTAAGATGATGGATGCACTTCTACGGATTAGGGATGACTTGATGTACGTAAAGATCAAGGGTTGCTTTTCCCTAGTGTAAGATCAAGTGGATATGATTGTCTACCTAAGACAGACTTGTGGTCTTTGGCGGATGAGATTCTTTGCTAATGTGAACCAACCTTTTGATCAAGGTGATGAGGTTGCAAAAAGACAAAGGGGAATATCCTAAAATAATGCTTAGTTTAAGAACATTCAAGGATGGGGTTTGATTAAGATGTAGGTTTTTAGCAACTCAATAAGGTATGCACTACCAAGTGAGAGGTGTGATCAAGGATGCTTTGGATGATGATTAGGATGATGCTAGGCTGATTAGGATTGATTTGATTAATGCAAGATCATGCTAGGATGAGTGTGTGATGTGTTCCTAAAGATGAC
>MU227543.1:991124-1030512 GCA_018584345.1 Thuja plicata
GCATGATAACAATGCAAATTGAGAGATAAAAATATGAGAGGAGAAGGCCTCTATTTATAGAGTTTTTGGAGAGAGGAAGAGGCTTGGATGAAGTGGCACCTATGTGGCATCCACATAAGAGCCACATGGAAGACATATAGACTTGAAAAGATGGCCAATTTTGAGTCAAAATTGGCATTAATATTGAGTAGCTCAATATTTCAAAAGAGGAGACAAAGTTGTACGAGGGAATTAAAGAGGAATGGGTGCCCATTTTGGAGAGACTTTCCCCATGTGGGTGAGCATTCCATTAGCCTTAAAAAGGTTAGAAATCACCCATTAAGCATGGTTAAAGGATATTTAGGTAGGGAAGTATACTTAGGAAATGAGGTGATGGGAGTAGGGTAGGAATAGGGTAGGCTTTAAGGTAGGATTAGTAGGCTCCTAGCTAGGGTTTAGATTATAATCCAAATTGAATTTGAATAAATCATGTTTTAGAAGAATTAGGAATATGGAGGATTTAATAAATATAAATTTATTAAAAGGGGATTTTGTGGAGGCAAATGTATTTAAATGAAATACATTAGAATAGTATTTAAACTATTGATAAAGGAAACTATTTAATTGATTGAATTAAATAGTTAGAGGAATAAGAGGGAGAAAGATATTAATAATAATATTAATATTTTTGGACGTCTACAATAGAAATTAGTGAATTCATCTGATATAAATTCTCCTCCTCTATCTGATCTCAAACATTTCAAATCCTTACCACTTTGTTTTTCTACCATAGCCTTATACCACTTAAATATCTTAAATGCTTCAAATTTATCTTTTAGAAACATAACTGTCATCATTCTAGAGTAATCATCAACAAAGAGAATAAAATATCTATCTCCATAATAGCTGTTTGTCCTTATAGGTCCACATAAATTAGTATGGACTAATTCTAGAATATCATCAGATGTATGGGTTTTACTTTTGAAACTAGACTTTGTCATTTTACCTTTTTGACAATTTTTGCACATGATGTTGTCTGGCTTTGTCATCGTCGGTAAGCCTTTTACATTTCTTCTTATGCTTATTTTTATCATGTTGTCAAAATTCACATGACACAATCTTTTGTGCCACAACCATATGTCTTCATTTCTAGTTATTAAGCAAGTGGTGTTAGTATCATTCAGATAGAATAAGTTACCTTTTGTCTGTTCACCGGTACCAATCAGTTTTCCTGATTCATTGAAGATCTTTGCCTTCTTGTTCTCAAATGCTACTCTATGACCTGAATTATTCAGCTTTCATCTTCATCTGAATCATCTTTCATAGCTACAAATACCATCTCGATGTCTTCATTAGGTTCGGTGTCAGTATCTTCATCTTTGCAAGCAGCTAGGTAGCTAGCCTTCTTTCCTTTATCCTTGTAGTCTCAGACATCTCTTCTTTCTGATTTTCGGTAACTTCTGTAATCTTTGTTATCATCTCTGTCAGATTTCTTCTCAAGAGATCTGTCATTACCTTTGTCATATTTTCTTCTGTTAGGACATCTTGCAGCAAAGTGTCCAATCTCTCTACTATTAAAGCATACAAGTGGTAACTTGCCTTTGTATTTACCTTTGCCTCTCTGCATTCTCCTTGCCATGAGTGCTTCTATTTCATCTAGATCTTCTTCTTCACTTTCACTTTTGCTATCTCTTCTAGATGTGTGTTTTTGACTTAATTTGCTTATTCTCATAGAGGACTTAAATGCAGACTCTAAGTTTGGTAAGACACTATTATCAAAGTTATTCATCTCAAATGAAATTAGTCTACCAATAAAACTATCAAGAGTAACTGTATTATTTGCAACTGTTCTCATTTTCTCCTCTTCAAGTGTACCTCCAACACCTCGTATAACATTGACTACTTTTATTCTTGTGTTGTACTGTGTGATGTTTTCTCCTTCTTTCATTCTAAGATCATCAAATTTTCCTCTAAGGCTTTCTGCCTTGGCTCTTAGAACATTTGCATCACCGTCATGTACAAGCTTCCGTTTGTCCAACATTTTATTTGCAGTTGTGCAATCTTTGAAATCTTCAAATTCAGCATCAGAGAGAGAGGAAAAAAGCTCTATGACCATGCAGTTGTGCTCATGCTTCACTCTCAATTGATCTACTATTAATGCTCCTATGGGCAACACATATTCAATATCTAAGTATTGAGTAACATCATTACCAATACCTGATAAGTGGAGTCTTATCCTACTTTGCCATGAAGAAAAGTTGTCTTTGTTCAACTTGGGCACACCTTGTCTATTCATCTTGTGATCTTGACTTAGGTCTTGAAACCTTCCTTCTAAGCACACAAGCTCTGATACCAATTGTTAGTAATAACTGAGAGGGGGGGTGAATTAGTGGCTTCATAAAATTTTCTTTATTCTAACCACCAATCAAATAAACCTCAAATTATTATGTCCCTTACAAGATGCATGCCATGAAATACTTTATAATAATTAACTATCTGTCAATTTTCCTTTTCTGACCTTATTCTCCTTGATTACCGATAAGCAGTAAAACTTATTTACCAGCACTCAGTAAATATGCAGAGTATACCAATAAATCTATAAATGCATATGTGAAATGTAAAATAGTAAAGTAATAAACCATACACACATAACACAAGGATTTTTAACGTGGAAACCCTGTTAAGGGAAAAACCACTGGGACCGGTACCCCAAATTTTCACTCTTCTGAAGTGAGCCCTGTTAGGATCCAACCCTGTTAAAGGTTACAAACACACTATTAGGTGTGACCTTGTTAGTGGATTTTATACATAGAGGTTGTCACCTAGTATCGGGAAACTCAGTTTGCTACCATCCTTGAATCAACCTCCTTCTTAGACTGTTAATAGGCTTTAGGCAAATCTAGTGCTACTTTCATGAATCAACCTTTTTGGCACTCCTTGGGATGTACCTCAATCTATAGAAGACTGTTAAGTCCTAATCTGTTAAGAGACTTAATGCTTCAATGGTTAAACTGAAACATAATGACCTGTTTCTAATGCAACTTGAATTGCAGATTTTTAGATCTATTTAAGTACATCACCTCTCTGATCAATGTATCAATTCAATTCTTTGTGCTCCACACTTTCTTCTCTGTGATGTTGTGTTTCATTGTTCATCGGTGTCTACAGAATTCTTTATCTCTCCTTCAACTTGATTGATCAGGACTGTATGAAGTTATCCTTCATCAGTTTCTCTTCAACATCCTGTTTCTATTCACTCCCCCATGATTATTTGATTGCGGAAATGAATTAAGCTTGTCTCTTATATAGACATGATATTCACCGTTTCTTGATTCTTGATTCTTGATTCTTAGCGTGAAAAAGAATCCAGCCAATTTGATTTAAACCATAACTCCTGATTTGTCTCATAGTTATCTTCTTGCCAACTGTACAAATATTCTTTAAATCAATCACTTAACTCTATTCAAATAAAATAAAGAAAACAACCAGTTAAGTCTATCTTTAGCTCTTGCTAGCTAGATATTTTTTCATTTATGAACTCTCTGTTCTGTCAGTCAACTCTACAGTTAGTCATCGGTGACAACTGTTAGTTCTGTCTGTGTGACTCTAGTCAGCTTCGGGATCTTCGTCCTTCGGGCATAATTAGATTTTCCTCATCGGGCAATTTTTTTTTCAACTCGTCGAGCAGCCTATGCTTTTTCTTTGTCGGGCAACACTGTCTTCTGCTCATCGGGTATCATAGTGACTTTGGTTCTTTTCCTTTACCAATGGTGTGCACTCCGTCAGTGTTTATCTGTCACTTAGTGAATACTTGACTTTTATGCATTGTTGAAAGCATAATCTTTGTTCCATTGATTCTATGAAGTCTTTGTCATTATATACATGATCGCACAAATGATATCAAGTTGACATCAATGGCAATACAAACCATTAACTGATTTAATGTCTTGCATTATCTTCAACTTAACGTTATCAAACATTCAATCAGTTACATGTCATCATGTGGATTATATGCTTACCCTTGGGTCCCAAGTTTTGATTCTATTTGATCCAAATCACTTTTTTTATCCAAATACAAAGAGATTAACGTAGTTGAGTTATTGGGTAATAAAATGTGTCTTTTTTATTAAACATGATTTTGAAGCCTTTAGAGATCTTAAATATTCATATAGGTTTTGTATCTTGGCTAATACTTTGAAACCGCCACCAAAAGAAATTGATAGAATTTTGCAAGGAGCTTTTCGTCATAGAAGAATTCATTGCATAAAGTGAAAAATATCTTCACATGAGTGTGGGAGTCACCTTTTCCATGATATTTCTCCTAACAAGAGCACTTAATATGTTTTAGGAGTGGAGTGTGAAGAATCTCAATGGAAAGTGGGCTACTTGTGGTATATGTAGGGATAGTATATTTCAATTGAGTTTTATTGGTCAATTGTTGTCGTAAAGATGAAACATTTTGTAAAAAATGGTTTATGATAGATTTGGTGGATGAATTGGATTGTAATGGAGGATTTGAAGGTGTAGTATGCTAGGTAGGTGGAACATTGTGGTAACTCAGTGGGGGAGATGGTTGATGCATGTTTTAAGAAATGTGCAATGGAAAATGGGCATCACTTAATAATGTCTAAACTCTCCCCAATTCTTAAGGCACATTAGAATATGAAGCTTCCTCAAGTCAAATCAAATCAACACCATAAGAAGAGATGAAGTGATGCTAATACCATATTTAGGTCATGGGGGTTTCTATTCTTTTTGTTGCTTAGAATTGAGAAAGGAAACAAATGTAAGAGGACTAACAATAAATTAAATCACCTAAATCTATAAATAGAAATGCTAAAGAGAGAATGAAAATGAAATGTGTGCACCGAGAAATAAAATAGAGATGATAGAGCTTTTGTTGTTGTTGTTTTAGTGTCGGAGTCCTGGAAATAGTTGTACTTCCAAATCTGGGCTCTATAACCTGCATGTCTGTTGTCCTGAAAATTGAGCCTAATTATGAGGGTGCAGAATGTCTAGAACGTTCTACACCTGGGTACAGAATGTCTAGAATATTTTGCACCTTGCAACTTTGTCCCAAATTTCATAGAGATCACTGTCAGGGTTTTCAGGACTCAGATCTGCAATTAGAGCTTACTGGCTTGTACTTGCACATAGAAAAATAGGGAAGAAGGTTGTATATACGGGTTTGCCTCAGTCAAACCCTTATTTAGGACTCAACCTTGAAATGTAATGAAAGAGAATAAAATATGATAACATAGAGTAATGATCAGATCAGATGAATGAAGTAGCTGATACCTTTGGGATGTGGATGGCTCTTTGAATGTGATCAAATATGTTTATGCAATATCTTGGATTCAACATAAAAACCAAAAGGAAATCATGAAAAGACAAAACCTTGTATGATAGATGTTGTAATTCACCAGTGTTGAAGTGAGGAGAAGAAATAGAAGAAGATAAGTGGATTGATGACTCCTCCTTGATAGAAACTCTTTTTTCTTGACCTCCAATGGGGAAAAGAAGTTGGATCTATGGAGAAAACCGCCTTGGATGCTTGTGATCCAGGTGGATCTAGAAGACTTGGAAATTTCACAGTCTCAAAATCTCACAAAAGAAACATCATCAGAAGTCACTGAAACGATCCTGACATAGCTTGTATGGGCTCAAAAGAAGCTCATATGCAGAAGTTATGTGCAGTCAAAGGCTCGGTCAAACAAGCGAATGCAACATTCAAAAAAGGTGAAATTTGACTATCTTGAAAGTGGTCAACAGTGGGTTTCAAATTGAAGAGCTCATCAAGAGCTTTCAGATGCATTTTGAATGGACAAAATCAGAGCCAATATGCAAAAGTTATGACCAAATGAAGATCGCCATTCAAATGACCTATTGGTGACGTCAGCATGATGTGGCACTTAGTTGGTAAGATTCCACTCAGCATTTCCAAAATAAACTAGGTTGAAGGATTTGAACCCTTAACGTCCTCATTGCAAAAATTTTCCTTTACCAGTCTGCCACATGTGGTATTTGAGAATTCAATGGCATTTATTTTATTTGAAGGCTCTTAAATCTGCAAAGACCGAAAATGGTGCTGACGTGTGTTGAACCCGCACACTCAACAAATCCCAATGTGCTATGCGCATGTTATCACTCTAAATGTGGAGGAAGATCGATTTCTTAAAACGGTACTCCCTATTTTAAAACTAAAATCAAAACAAATAACCTTAAAGTTTTAGAATAAATCTGAAATGTTATTTTGTAAGGCTTAAATTATAAAAGCTAGAAAATATTACGGGTTGTGAATATCCTTTGTTATAAAAATAAAGGATATAGAAGCTTTTATTGGGAGATAAAGTTGTTTTTAGAAGATATGGGAAATATCATGGTTAAACTCTAATTTTGGCATGTAAAATTGTATAAAAGGGGGTTATTTTCCTTTGTAAGGGCAATTAGCCTGGGAGGAAAAAATTAGTCTTGGAGAATTTTGGTAAAAGAATTATTGTAATTTCTCGAGAGAAAATTATTGAGAGATTAAGTGAGAATTCTTGTGAAAGAGTGCAAGGTGTTTTCTACACCAAGAATTGTAAGAAAAGAGACGGTGAAGGCTTGGAATTTGTAACAAGGCAACTTTGCTTGGCAGATTTAATAAGCGGTCCCTAGATTGAGAAGCAGACCCGGAGATGTAGTCCTTAAGGACAAACTCCGTTATCAAGTGTTTGCATATTCTCTTCTATCTCTCTCATTTCTCTTTATGTTCTATCATTTTCTTATATTTAATGTTCTCTTTTATGTAATTAAACACATAGTTGATTTAAAGTGTTTAAAGCATAACTATTTCTTGTAATTTCAACGGTTAAATACATAGCCACACAATTACTGCTTGGATCAGGGAATTAAATATGTACATTGGATTAAGTTATAAAACTTGTAAATCCTAGTTTACATATCAGCTTGAGAGGAATAATTGATGTTAGGATTTGATGTATCTTGAATCTTGATGTAGCTTGTTTGCACTTGAACTGCTTGATGACCTTGATTTCTTGCTCTAGTTTTCTCAATTGCTTGCATATGATTCTTGGATTGATTTCTTAGATTGATCTCTTGGATCCAAAATAAGGACAAGTAGGGGGTTTATATACTTCTCACTACATTTCAGGGGTTTAACCTTACCCAGGCTGACCACGGATCTGAATTCCACATCCATTCTCCATATACGACCCCTCTTTGAAATTTGAGCCACTTTTTAGGGGTGCAAGACATCTAGAACATTCTGCACTTGGGTACATAATGTTTGGAGCATTTTTCACCCACCAATCAGGGTTCAAATTTATTTTGTGGGCTCTAGGGGATGTGTAAATGTGGGGATTTAGATTAAATCTTGTTTCGAGGTTCAAAAAGGTTAAAAAGTCACTGATAATGATATAAGGCTAAGGTGATGAAATGAATTAAGGGATTGGAGGAAAACAATAGAGGAGCACACCTAGAAATAAGGGCTAGCCTTGATTTTAAACAAGATAGAGTTGAGAGAGAGGATAAAGAGGACCCATATTTGAATTTAAGTGTCCACATAAGGTCCTATTATAGAAAACACACTAAAATGAGTATAAAATGGTCCTTAAATTGCACAGGTCAATCAAGTTCTTACATTTTAGGATGGTACATTTAGCTCCCACTTTAGCAGGAGTATGAGACAACCTCATGTTCACGGTAAAGGAAGAATGGGAGAAAGAACAAGAGAGATAATAGGTAAATTGCAAAGAGATAAGACATCACTAAGTTTAAGGACACAAGCCCCCCCAAAAAAATCTCAACTCATACATCCATGTGCAAGGGTACGAAAAAATAAAAATAAATAAAAAGAAAATAAACAAACAACAAAGACAACAACAAAAGGGGTTAGTAAAGCTCCAAATCAACTAGTTGGAGAGGCCTTTATCAAGAGAGTGTCCCTACCTCTAGCATCATGTTTGGAAAGATATTGTAGAAGCATAAATGGTCACATAGAAAGGACAAGAGCATCGCCAAAGATGAGTAGACTCCATGATCTAGTCCACTTGCATAGCTATGAGAGCATGGAGAGGAAAGAGATAGATCATGAATCCAACATACTAGAAAGCTACATAGTGCCAGGTGATCTATGGGAGAAGAAAAGAGGGAGCAGGAAAGGCTATCAAGTTGTGTTATTCTAGTTCCACTCATCCCAAGAGAGAAAGGGAAGGAGAGTTTATGGGATAGCAAGTTATGGAATGCTAGTCAATTCTATCTTCAAAGATTTTCGCACAAGATGACTTGTTTTTATGCACAAGGTGGCTTTGTTTCACATGGGGAGGCTTGCTTATGCACACATAGCATCTTGTTTCCACACACGAGGTAGCTTGGGACCAGTCTTGTGGATCCATGAAAAGTGGTCAGTCTAGAGACCAAAAACAACCAGTCAAAGGATCAATACTGCTATATAATATACAAAGGAGGACACACATATGCCCCCCTCCTTATAATGGTGACATAGGAATATGGAGCCATCATAAGGAAAATAGAACAAGGATACCTACTTCCAATGACAAGAGAATATCCTTAAACAACAATGTATGCTTGTTTCCAAATGCAAAGAGTGAAAAACCCTTGTTTATAAAGGAAATAAATAATTATGAAAGGATGTCCACAAATGGGAAGAGACCCTTGAAAAGAAGAGATATTTAGCACAACACATATACCTTTAGGAGGAGTTCTTGAAAAAAGACAACATCTTCAGGACAAAGAGGGGAGGAGAACAAGAATGCACCTTTTTAGCCCCCTCACTAGTAGGTGGAAAAGGTATTCTTGATGAAGGATAACACACTTTTAAGCCTCCAAGTAAGGGTATTTGTTTAAAATGAACATAATTTTGCAAATAAGGAAAAGGCTATGATCCAACATGAATGCCTCTTGTATAAGAGAGAATCTCAAATCAAATCAACAAATCCCTCTATGAAAAGAAATGTCACTGAGAAAACAAATGTCACTATACTAAGGAAAAGTGGATCCTTAGATAAGACAAGAAGATTGAAAAGATGACACCTTGCCCCCCAAGTGTAGGGACAAGGGAAACATAACTCATTATATTCCCTAAGTATGGAATCCATTATAATTAGACATACACTCTCTAGCAGGTATAAGGTTGCAAGTTGGGATGTAAATCTCTTGAAAAAAGAGAATATACTTGTACAAAACAACAAATGTATGCCAAAATGGACATTTTATTATAGAGACCAAAACAACAAAGGGATAATGGATTAATTTGATAACAAAGATGAAAGCATATGAAATTAAAGAAATATCACAACATCTCTAAGTGGAAGATCATTTATGATAAGCATGTTAGAATATACGAGGAAATGTCGGCATTAGTTGTCACTGATGTCAAAACCTATATACTGACACTCTGGTGGTATCGGTTGGTTGTTGGAAATTTTGGTTATGTACCTATTGGTTATTGGTTATGAAACAAGAGTTTTTGGTTATACTCAGGATAGGTTCAGTGTGAACATATTTGGTGTTCATGGTACTCATTGGGAGTGTACACTATCGTACTCATGATCTATTTATTTTGGTGCATTGAAATACTTTCGGTGTCTTTGTTTATGTGGAAAATTATATCAGTTTATAGTGTTTATATTGGCTACAAAGTTTCTACAATTATCTAGACAACTGTACAAGTTCATCAAATACTTTTGGTATATCGGCTGCAACATATAATGATCTATCGGTGGCCAGGTCTTTTTGGTCTTGGTTGTGGTATCTCTTGGAAAATATAATACACATTGTAACATCTTAAGTGTGACCTATCTGTGGGTCATAGTATAACATGTAATTTGTCTTATATATCGATGTTATGTATTAAATGTAATTATAATCTTCTTAGCATTGGGGTTGTCACATTTTTGGTGTGAAGCCAACATATGTAAGATCAGATACTGGTATAAATAAAGAAGAACCTTTTTTATGGGTGAGTGTGTGTGTCTTATGCGGGATGTATGTGAAGTGACTAAAAATCCATATGAAGGAGATCCATGTTCGTACAAATAAGTGAGTTGGTCTTTGTGGTAGGTTCTATCTCTCTTCATATTTTTCAATAGTAAGCCCATGTGTATTGGCATTGAGCCTTTTTGTATCGACAGTGAGCCCTCTTGGTAGTAGGCCTTAATACTTTGACAGTGAGTCATATTGTACCTATAGTGATTTGTACCGACAGTGAACCATTTTATAAATCACTATACCAACACGTCACCTTAACAGGTGTTTTACATTTTGGTGGTACTTTGAAATGTTAAATATCTTCCATATTTGTTCTTATGTCATATCAGGACTATGGTGAGGTTTGGTATTTGTTTTAAAATTTCCTACATTGTGTTTTTAGGTCCTAGGAGGTAATTGTTATGTATGTGGAGCCTAATCAGACTTAGTTTCTTTCGGCGCGGTTTCCCCCCAGACAGATCTATTTGGGCCACATGCTCGGGGTCAAGGGGCAGAGCCCCTTGCGGGGTCTTGGGGCAGCAACAATGATTTAATAATATTGTAAAGGGTCAACCATTGATTTTCTATTAGTCAGAGTATTTTTTGCCCTAATTAGGTTAGGTCAAATATGCTTGTGAAAAGGGCTTATGGTTTCAAGATTTCATTGTATAAGGGATTTTCATAGCTTCCTGTGACGGGATTGAGTTGCAGGTTTCAGATTGTAATCGCTGGATAATAATAAAGATATTGGACTCGGTGTTGGTGGATGTAGCCCAGGGATTGGGTGAACCACGTTAAATCTCTATCATTTGTGTTCTCTTCCGTGTTTATATTTGCATTTTTCTGCTTATTATTCTAACAGTAACTTTTTTTTGCCAAGTGGAGGATTTGATTATTTGGTTGCCCTGTTGTCATTTTTTATTCAAAATCATCTAATAGTATCGAGTTGTCAAAAACTCATTGGTGCACATTATGATTAGGTTTGGGCCAAAAGAGTTTATCTATCATGTTTTTATTTTTCGCTAAGTCTCGAGTTCAATAGGCAGCTTATGTTTTAATCTGCAAGCTACCGAGTGCATTTTTATGTCATAACTTTGAGTTGTCGTTGGTTCACAAGTTTTTGAACGGTTAGTGTTGTTAGCCCATGACTTGGCGAATAGGATGTTAGTGGTTAAAATTTTAGGTTGTTTCCAACTCGCACGGTTATGCGAGGTTAAGTGTTTTCAATTGGTGAAGTAGCGAGCAAATGCCACGTATTCATCTCGGTGGCTAAATATTGCTTGGTCGCTGGCTCGCAGGATGAAAAGGAATATTATTCTCTGGTTGCAGAATTAATGAGAAAGCGTCACAAGGAGATTTTTAGATGCTAAGGTGTAAAGGTTTTAGTTTTGGTTATCGCTAGCTCTTAGGTTCTCAAGGCAGTCTGTTAAAAGGTTGGAGAATTGGTGACTAACAACTTGTGGTAACTTATCGTGAGGTCACTAAGGTTTGTGGTGGTCAGTAGTAAAAGTTAGAGAATTAGAGAATGACTACCATGTGGAGGATTTAAAGTTGAGTTTCAAATAATCGCTAGCTCTCGGGTTATAATGATGGTTTATTTTAAAGTTGGAGATTTAGCGAGAATTTTACACATTGCAAAGAGTTTAAGGGTGGAAGGTTATCTCCAGCTCATGACGATTAGAGGATATAAAAGAAAGTGTTGGAGAGTTGGCAATAAGAGGTTTTGGGCTAATGTTCACTTGCTTGTGGGAGTTAAGAGTCTTAACATTTTTAGTTAGATAGTTAGTGATGGGTGGTTTTATTTCCTTGGCCGCCAACTCGCAAGGTTGTGAAGTCTTAACATTTTCAAGTGGAGAGCTCAAGACTAAACTATTAATGCCTTGTCGCTAGGTCACGAGCTGTTATAAAGAATAGACATTTGCACCGAGAGTTAGTGACAACGTGCCATGTGTCTGAGTGGTTTCGTCGAGATGTTACTGAGATGTAACAGAGAAAAAGAGGTTGAACAAATCAAGGATTTCCATGTGGATTTCTGATGAACTATCACTGATTGAATGTTTGAAGATGTTAAGTTGATTATCTTGCAAGACATTAAATTAGTTAATGTCTTGTATTTTTATTGATGTCAACTTGATATAATATGTATGTTCATGGACATAATTCTAAAGAATTCAAAGAACCAATGAATCAAAGGCTATGCTATCGATAATGCATAAAAGTTAAGTATTCACAAAGTGACTATATACACTGACGAAGTGCACACCGACGGTCAGAGTAAATCAATGAGAGAAAAGTCATAGTGTTACCTGATGAGAAAATGAACAACATTACCAACAAGCAAAGTCATAGTGTTGCCCGACGAGCAAAGCACGGTGTACCCCAACGGATAGAATTACAGTGTTGCCTGATGGACGGAGATCCTGAAGACAATTAAAGTCACACCGACGGAACAGTCAGTTGTCACCAATGACTATCTAAATTATTGACCAACAGAACAGAGAGTTTAGAAATGACAAAATGCTTAGCAGTCAAGAGCTAAAACTAGACTTAACTGGTACTTATCATTGTTTTAATCAACAAGATAAAGCTGGAGATAAGTAAAGGATTTAAAGCTGCTTTGTCCAGTTGGCAAGAAGATCTCTACAAGATAAAATCGGAGTTTTTCTTTAAATCTAATTGGAAAGAATTGTGGATCACACCAAGATCAAGAAAGCCAAGAAATGGTGAAATCACATCTATATAAGAGACAAGCTTATTCAATATGAATAAGGGGAGTGACAAGAGAATAGATGCTGAAGAGATTCTGAAGGAGAAGAAAGTCTTCATTCAAACCTGATCAATCAAGCTGAGGAAAGATCTAAATTCTACAGAAACTAACGAACAATGATACAACATAATAAAGAAGAATAGTGTGGAGCAAAGGTATTGAATTGACAACATTGATCAGAAAGGTGATGCACTTACAATAGATCTGAAAATCTATAATTCAAGTTGTATATGTGAACATATCAATTTACTGTTTCATTTTAACCACTGAAGCATCAAGTATCTTAACCGAGCAGGACTTAAAAGTCTTTTATAATTGAGATACATCCCAAGGAGTATCAAAAAGTTTGATCATAAAAAGTAGAATTGGATATGCCCAATACCTATTGACAAGCCAAGTGAGTGTTTGATCAAGGATGGTAGCATTAGATGCCACATACTAAGTTACAAACTATCTATTTAAATCCTCTAACAAGGTCACACCTAGTAGTGTGTTTGTAACCTTTAACATGGTTGGCTCTTCATCAAGCTCACTTCAGAAGAGTGAAAATTTGGGGTACCGGTCCCAGCTATTTTTCCCTTAATAGGGTTTCCACGGTAAAAATCTATGTGTCATGTGTCTATGAGTGATTTCTTTATTGTTTTGCATTTCACATAAGTAAAACTAGATTGATCGGTATACACTAGTTATTTACTGTGTTTCGGTAAATAGAAAGACTGCTTATCGGTAAACATACAGAAGAAGGTTCTACAAAGAATTTTGACAAGTAGTAATTTGATATAAGTATTTTAAGGCATTCATCTTATAGGACTAAAGACAACTAGAGGTATAATTTTGTGGTACTAAGTTTGAAGGGTTGATTTAAGGATTAATTTTTGAGGCCACTAATTCACCCCCCCCCTCAGTTATTACTAACAATTGGTATCAGAGCTTGTGTGCTTAGAAAGGGAGTTTAACAGCTCAAGCTAAAGATCACAAGATGAACAGACAAGATGTGCCCAAGTTGAACAAAGACAACTTTTCTTCATGGCAAAGCAGGATAAGACTCCACTTATTAGGTATTGGAAATGATGTTACTCAATACTTATATACTGAATATGTGTTACCCACAGGAGCACTCACAGTTGAACAAATGAGAGAGAAGCATGAGCACAACCGCATGATAATAGATCTTGCTTCCTCACTCTCCGATGTTGAATTTGAAGATGTAAAAGCATGCACAACTGCAAAGCAGATGTGGGATAAATTGAAGCTTGTACATGGCGGTGATAAAAATGTTCTGAGAGACAAGGCAGAAAGCCTTAGAGGAAAGTTTGATGATCTCAAAATGAAAGAAGGTGAAAACATCACACAGTACAACACAAGAATCAAAGAGGTAGTCAATGCTATCTGAGGAGTTGGAGGTGTACTAAATGAAGATACAATGGTAAGTAAAATTGTAAGAACCTTACTACCTACTTATGCTATTAGAGTATTTGGAATATAAGAAATGAGAGTAGTAGCAAATAACAATGTTACTCTAGATAGTTTGATTGGAAGATTGATTTCATTTGAGATGAACAACTTTGATAATAGTTTCTTACCAAACATAGAGTCTGCATTCAAATCTTCTTTGAGAATAAGTAAATCAAGTCATAAACACACTATGAGAAAAGATAGTGAGAGTGAAAGTGAAGAAGAAGATCTTGATGAAATTGAAGCACTTATGGCTAGAAGAATGCAGAGAGGCAAAGGTAAATACAAAGGTAAATTACCACTTGTTTATTTTAATTATAAATACATTGGACACTTTTCTACAAGATGTCCTAACAGAAGAAAATATGATAGAAGTAATGACAGGTCATTTGAAAAGAAGTTTGACAGAGGTGATAACCAAGATTACAGAAGCAACCGACAATCAGAAAGAAGAGATACCCGAGACTACAAGGACAAAGGAAAGAATGCCAGTTACCTAGCTAAATGCAAAGATAAAGATACTGACACCGAATCTGATGAAGACATCGAGATGGTGTTTATGGCAGTAAAAGATGTTTCAGATGAAGATAAAGAAAGGTATGTAGAAACTGCACTCATATCTAAAGTTAGTAAAAATGATGTCTAGATCATAGATAGTGGCTGCACTCACCATATGACTAGTGAAAAACAAAAGTTTGAGACTTTTGAATACTATAATGGTGGTTCAGTAAGAATGGGTAATGATACACCTTGTTGAGTTGAAGGTAGAGGGACTATAATGTTGAATAACCTGATAAAATGTGAAAATGCTTATTGGGTGAAAGGGTTGAATTATATTCTATTGAGTGTTTCTCAGTTGAATAATTCAGGAAATTTTTTAGAGCTGAATATGTATCGTAAATGAAGATTTTAATCATAAAATGATTTCACCTATGATCATATACCCCAACTTGGGGGGCATTTTTACAATGTTTTTAATTATTTTGGAGTGCAGGTGAGCTTGGAAATTGCCCAAATTTATAAAAAGTGGCGAATATGTCTATATAAGACAAATAAAATTAGCAAGATAGATCTTACAACAGAGAGGAATGAATGATCATGCACAAAAAATGAGTCTCTTTATGTGATATTGAGAATGCTTGCGGGTTTAAAGTCAAATTAGGAATAACAATCATCATTGGAGTACAAATATACAAATAAAAATCTAACACAACAACATCGCTTGGTTGTCATGAGGTAGTCGTTCCCTATTGATACATATATATAGCAGTTAAACTGATTGATTCAAAGCATTAGCCCATATTGGAGTGAGTTAATTCATTCAGAGGAATGCCTTTTTATATGCATAACCAATGACTCGGTATTGAAGATATCTGAAATAGCTTCATCAATCTGTGTTTGTCAATTTTAAAAAGCTCTTCTTTGGTTTCCAAAAGACAAATCTAGAAGTAATTGTCCAATCATTGAGTTCACAATGAATTCAAAGATCACAAAATATTTCTCAAAACAAGATGTCCAGGAAATCATTGCAAAGGGAGTTTAAATATTTTCCACATAAGAGAAACAACTCTAAACCTAAACTCACTGGGCATCGGAGTAAAAAATAATTTGTCTTCAAATATTGAAAGAGGTAATAATCTGCGTTGAAAAGGGTAATACACGTATGCATATATTGAGGTAATAAATTTTTCTTTAATTCTTTTGATATTTAAAATATTATTGTTTTTCCTATGATTTTATTATTTATATTTTTAATAGGAAAACATGTTATTATGAAACATCTTTTTAGTATTTGAAATAATTTTCCTTCAAATGAGAATTGTGATAAATGTTAATGATTTTAAATAACTTTTATTATTATTATTACATTAACATTATGTTTCAAGTGGTCTGCTTCTCCCAGAGATAGTCGTATTCTCGTTGTGCCCAGGCATGGACACAAGTCCCCAACTGGAGTCACTGTTGGCACCTGAAAATTCAGGCCTAAAAATAGACAATTAATTTCCAAATTGGTCAGGGAGTACTTTTATCTCTTAATTATTTTATTATGTGCATTAATATTACTATTGAGTATTTTATGAGATCAAAGGTTATAAGCATTATATATTCAAAAAGGTATTTTTGACTAATGTCCTTTGAAAAGAATTGGGAATATATTTATTCTTAAATGATTACCCTAAATACGCTTGCCAAAAGTACATCAAAAGGATTTTTGAACTATTGTGATTTAAAGATTATTTTCCTCCAAATTATTATATTACTGAAATAAACCTTCAATTGCAATTATATTTAGAGGAGAAATGAAATTTTATAAAGATATAATATAACAAAGAATACTCCTTATAAGTATCCTTGGTAGATGCATGATGTCATATTTCTCAAAAGTAGACATTATTTATTGTTATCATATTTTTAATGTTTTTAAATAAAGCAATAATGTGAATATTATTGAGATGATTTAAATAAAATATTTTACTATAAAGGTAATTTACTATGTCATTTTGCAGGATACACAAAATTTCTTGGAGGGAAAATTAATTAGCATTTGATATACAATTAAATCGAGGAGGGAGTGTATTTTACCCAAATTTTTAATTGCTTTTAAATAAAATATTTTATAAAATGGTGGCAAGAGGGAGTCAAACACTCAACCTCTCAAGCCAACCCCTTAACTATCCTAACTACACATAGCCCCCTCCTTATCCAATATCCCTATATTAATACTTGAAATATCCATTGAGAAATAAATCTCATATTTTAGGCATGATACTTATTGAAATAAATGATTAATGTATTCCCTTAGGTAAGTAAATCAAAACATTTTCCCACATGGAGGATTTCTTACATATTTATTTCGGGGAATAATTATTTGAAAACAAATGATTTATAATTAATTAAAATATTATGATTTGCGATTTGGTATTATTTTGATAATACATCCCCTAAAAACTAATATGCAAGATCGTAGGGGATTTAGTATTAAATGAAATCTGTACCAATTTTAGCTCAGTGTTTTATAAATGCCATGCTTCCTTACCATCAACACAGTTCGGCTTCACTAGCATATTCTTGAAAGTATGGAATTGGCGAAGGAGATATGTGCAAAATGTGTGCAGTGTGGGCAATACCATCATGAAATCTTTCCACGAAACTACAAAATTTGTCTAAAGCCTGATATTACGGAGGATGTATTATCGTGGAAGATTGATGACTCAACTCTGCTGACCATGTTTGATTGTCACTCACTGGTGATTAGGGCCGCAGTTTGCCAAGTGATCAGAGAAGAAATTCTTATGCCCCAAACAAAGCATTTCATATACCCATCGTAGATTGTGGCCATTATTCTGTCCAATGCCATGGACCTACTGCAATCGACTCAATTGCTATTGATAATTGCCAAAAAGGTGGTCAAACCATAATTTCTGCTCAATAATGTGCTTAAGAGGGCTATGCAAAGCTATGATCTCTGGTGTGGCCATGCATTGGTGGGTGGTCTATTATCACGTCATCTCCTATTGTCTAATCATGAATTCATGGTGAGTTTTGATGGGCTTAAATGCAATCTAGAGAAGTAGAGCCTTCGCTATATAGAGCATGCCCTACACACTTCCAGCATAATTTTGGGCCATGCACTGGTTGAAAATATTAGGGCTACAACCATTTCTCTCTTGGATTTGTTAGAACATCCAAATGCCCCTCCAAGATGGAGCAGCTCCTCTCGAGCTCGTGAATGACCGGATCATGACCCGTCGGCTTTGAGATTGGAAGGAGCCCCTGTTTCAAATGAGCAATATTTTGAATTTGATGGATGGGAAAAACCTTCTGTCCAAAGAGAGAACATTTTTGGATGGGGTGACTCAGACACTGATAGGTGGGAAGTGCCCACACAAGATGACGCTAACACCCAAGGATGGAATGTGGAATCCTTTGATTGGTCTCCACGCTCACAACCAGACTTAGTTAGTTGGGGACCCATCGTAATGGAAGAATAATTGAAGGTTATGGTTAGCAATTTTGTTAACTAATTCATTTGGCTCTTTATATAAGCATTTGGCCAAATTTTATAATATTGTGGGGTAGTGTAGGTGATTATATTTTGTCAAAATCTGTACCCCCATATCATATTGGTCAAGGATATTGAGTTTTCTTACTATTTCTTTCTCGATTAAGCCCTTGAATCAATTTTTATATTAATAATATATATATTCATTATCCCACTTTTGCTTTAAAAAAAATATTACATTGTGTTGGAGATTTGCCTCTGTGCAAATAGTTGTTTATATGTTTGTCATTGATGACAACATATAATATACAACGATGTCTTATATGAAATTATCAGTACAGATGTTTTGGAGCTATGCATGTTTATTTCCATGATGTATACATGTTCCAGATTCTATATGCATTCACACAGAGTCAGATATGCAGTTTTAGTTGAGTTATGTTAATCAGTTATGGCAGTTACAGTTTCTAGAGATTATTTGTTAAGAGCCGACATAATTACAACATTTCTTAAGTTTTGCCTATCCCCGGGATATGTGTGTTTGTATTCATGTTTAGTTATGAGTCAATGATGATTATCCAAAGGCACTAAATTTTTTTTAACAAAAGCGTGATGTTTGAGTTAATTTGGTGAAACTGACTTGGTGAAGCGTTGTGTCCATTCAGTTTGAGTTGCGCGGTCCTAATTTTGATTGCGTGCTTATTTAGGCTAACAAGGAAGTTGATGAAGTGTTTCCAAATACTGTCATGACCTTAGCCTTGGTAAAGATACATATAACAGTTCAAATGTGTTTGCTATGTGTGAAAATGAAGTGAGAAAGAAAAGACAGAGCAGAGCAGAAAGTCAGATAGAATAAGTTGAAGATCTATGTGAAGAAACAAAAGTAGATTACAATTCATTGGAACTGATCAAGACAATAGGTCTACTCAAATAGTTCATTTACCAGATATAGTGTATATCTATTCTACTAAAGGTTTCAGCCTTCATCATTTTAGCAGTGAGCTTTTGGACAGTGAGTCCTCACCCCTAATAGGGTTGTTTGTAAAAGACTCCTAACAGGGTCTTACCTTTAACCAGGTCTCTGTACTTCTTGCATTGTAAAGATCAACTCCTAATAGGGTTGAAAGATCTTCTAACATGGATCATTATAAACTAGTGTAGATATTTGTGGGTGCTAACTCCCACTGGGGTTTTCACCTAATTGGTTTCCCCATAACCAAAATTGTGAAGTTGTCTATTGTGTTATTTGAATGTACATTTGCTTTATGTCAAATTATAATTAAGTGGAGAAAAGAATTAAATTAGCTAATAACTGATTCACCCCCCCCACTAAGTTATCCTTTGGGACTATTCCAACAATTGGTATCAGAGCCAAGTTCCTCGGAGAGAAATCCTAATAGCTTAAGGTAGATCAGATGGCATACTTCAGGAAAGAGAGTCCTAAGTTCGATGGAGAAAATTATCTTGACTGGAAGAACAAAATGATAACACATCTACAGTGCGTTGGTTTTGAGATCTATGAGGTTGATACACAAATAGTTGATGTTCCTACTTTGAAGGACCTTGTAGAAGAAGACTCTACAAATAAACAAAAAGAAGTGTTCAATCAGAATGCTATTGCAAAAGAAGCCCTAATCAGCGCCCTATCTGACAGTGAATTCTCTAAGATCAAAAAGGCAGATAAAGCTTATTCAATATGGAAATACTTGGAAGATATGTTTGAAGGAGACATCCAAGCTAAGAATGCATGTAGAAAGACATGGAAGAAAAGATACAATAACTTAGAAATGCTACCCGAAGAAAACATTAGAGCTTACAATCAAGGGATTAATGAAGCAGTATCAGGAATCAGGAACAATGGTGGAGAAATTTTGGAAGAAGACATAATGGACAAACTGATGACCACATTGAATGCAGATTATGAAAGAAAGATAAATTTCCTAGATGAAACCATGCAATTCTCAAAATACTTCAAGAGAGAGACCTTGATCAGAAAAATATCTGCATTTGAGATATCAAGATTGAAGACAGAACCTAAAAGTGAGACAACTTTCAAAGCCTCAGTTCATAGTAAGAAATCTATAGGTAGCTCTAGTAATAATGAAGAAGTGGATACAAAACTAGAAGAAATCATAGCTATGATTGCCAAGGAGAAAGGTAAGGTAAAGGAAAATATGAAGGAAATCTACCATTCAAATGTTTTTCATGCAAAAAAGTTGGTCACTTTACATCCACGTGTCCTACAAGAGTCAAGAAGTTCAGATCAGATTACAAGCCCAAATACACTAAGGAATGCTATCATGTTGAAGATGGTGTAACTAATGATGAATCAAGAGAAGATTAAATTGGATTCATTTCCATTAAATACATTGAGAAGATGCTTGAAGAAATGGACAAAGAAGATGAAGAGAAAGCACAAGAGTTAGCATTAGTTTCCAAAGCAGACATCAAAACTGACTGGATCATTGACAATAGATGCTCTCATCACATGATAGGGGACAAAGACAGATTTGTTCATCTGGAAAAGTACAAAGGTGGCGTGGTTAGATTTGGAGACAACACTCCCAAACCTATCATAGGTAGAGGTTTTATTACCTTAGATGGAAAGAACAAGACAGATGATGTTCTATATGTTGATGGTTTACATCATAACCTACTAAGTGTTGGAAAGTTGCTTGATAAAGGATATCAGTTGGAATTCAAAAAAAACCAGTGCATCATTAACAATAAAGAAGGAGAAATAACTGCATTAGGTTCAAAGACCAAAGGTAATGTCTTTTAGCTCAATTCAGAAGTAAGTTGTTTTGTTGCAAAAGTAGATGACAGTTGGCTATGGCACAAGAGACTTTGTCATATCAATTTTGACAATATAGTAAAGATAAGAAATGTAAAGGCAGTAAGAGACCTTCCTAGTATTGCAAGACCAGTTGATACTATGTGTAGGGAATGTGTGATGGGAAAGCATGTGAGGACATCATTCAAAAGAAAACATAACTCAGCAAAAAACAAATTGGAGATAGTGCATATAGACTTATGCGGTCCCACTCAAACAAGATCATACTATGGAGAGAGGTATTTTATTTTGTTTGTTGATGATTTTTGCAGGATGACGTGGGTTGCATTCTTGAAGGAAAAATGTGAAGCCTTTGAGAAATTCAAAGCATTCAAGGCCAAAGTTGAAAATGAGTCTGGATTAAAATTAAAATGTCTGAGATCAGATAGAGGAGGAGAATTCACCTCTGACCAGTTTTATGACTACTGTGAAGAACATGGAATCAAAAGATAGTTAAGTGCACCTAGAAACCCTCAGAAGAATGTGATAGAAGAAAGGAGGAATAGGATAATACTTGACACAATGCGCACTATCATGATTGAAGAAAGGTTTCCCATACCTACTGGATAGATGCGGTCAGTACAACAATCTATACTATCAATAGAATTCAATTAAGGCTAGGCACAGACAAGACACCTTATGAAATTTGGTTTGGTAATGTACCTACTATAAAATACTTTAGAATCATTGGAAGCAAGTGCTACATCAAGAGAGATGATAGCATTGGCAAGTTTGATGCTAGAAGCGACGAAGGTATTTTTCTTGGTTACTCTACTAAAAGCAAAGCTTATAGATGTTTTAATCTAAGATTGAAGAAGATCATTGAAAGTACTTGTTAGGGGGTTAAGAGTCACCTTTATTTGAACTTTATAAGTTCACTTGTTTAAAATAGTCAAAGTCTCACTCCGTTCAATTTCCTACCTTGCTGTTTCCTCCAAAGCCTTTTTTTTTTCATCCGAGTCTGTCAAATCTAAGCCTTTGGTGTCATCAGGTTCAATTCTAGTCTGTTAAAAGTTGGTCACTCAAGCTTTCAAGTCATTTGAACCTCTTTGAACTCCAGTTCAAAGTAGTTCAAAGTAATTCAATAGCGGTCCAAGTCTTTTTATCGCTAATGATGTGTTCCTGCAGGAAAGCATGCGACGTTTCCCTCTTGTGATGTGTTGAACCTCTTTGAACCCTTTTGAACCCAGGTTCAAAGTAGTTCAAAGTAGTTTGGAAAGGTATGTAGGCAGGATTATTAATAATGAGACATCTGACAAGACAGGCCGATTGAGATGGCACGATTCTATTTGCTGAGTCAGTGTACGAAAATCAGGGAAATCACTTACACGGGTGAAAATATTTGATTTGAGAGTAAATAATGATGATTGGGAAGGTGGCGGGTCTTGAAGATATATTTTGATTTGAAAGCATTCATTTTCATGTCACTTGGCATTGAAGGCTTGGTTAATGCCCACATAAAGCTGTCTCTTCCGCGCTTCAAACTACAAATAAAAGAAGCTTTGTAAGTTATTTTTCCTTATTATGCATTCGCGGACTCTCAGCGCTGGGAAGGCAGTTTGTTCAGATTTAGCTCTTACGGTAGCTTTTTCAATCTCTGCTCCTCGTTTCTGGTTGTTGCTTAAAGTTTAATATTTCGAGCAGTGAGCTGGTAAACTCTTCATTTTCTTGTGCAAATATGAAGTCTGTTATGCACTTCTTTGGAAATGTAAAGAACTTAGAATGTAGGGCTCCAGTCATAGAGGACACAGATTTATTAGGGGTTTCAGTTGACATCATGGCTTCAAAGCTCTCTTCTCATGTTGATGAGGAGTCTGTTATAGAATTTTTAGCCAGTGGCTTACTAGAAGCAGCCGCATTCCCACCTTCTACCGTTTTCCCAGAGTTAATACAAGAGTGCATTAACAGATATGATGTCAAATTGAAGTGTATTTTAAATGTAGAAGGTCAAACCCTAATACCAATAAATCATGGAACCATTGCAGCAATTTTTAAGATACCTGATGAGAGTCTAGTTAGCTTCACCCCTACCTATTCTTTGGCTCAATTCAGAGAAAATATTGATAAGAACAGAAGCCATATAGCGAGAAAATGGACCAAAACCAACTATAGAGCCGGGTCACGGTTACCAAAGTCCCTTACTAAAGATCACATGAACCCTTTGGTACATGATATTGTTGTCCTTCTTCACCATTTAAAGGGTTCAAAAAAAGCTTTGTACTTTGACGAATGGATGTTCTATTTTGTGGAAATTGTTCTAGAGGGAAGTCAACACATAGACTGGGCCGAGATCATAGCTATATCCCTTAGGGATCAATTCAAGCAAACTCAAATGACCAAAAAAGAGTTCTATATGTCCTCATACTTAATGTATTGCTTGGCCTGCACTCAAAACTTATCTCCTATTCAGAAAATTCCTTGGAACGAAAGTTTGCTTATTCATGAATATTGCCCCTTGTTGAGAAAAGATAAAGTTTTAGAAGACTACAGGAAAGTACACGATGTGTTTTGGGGGAAACTACGTCAAGAACTTGCAGGCGCGCCGAACCAGAGAATTTCAGAGAATGCTCAGAAATTGGTCCAGATATTTGGTAGTTTCTACATTCAATTTCCTTGCTTCAAATATATTCAGGTAGGTGGATTTGAAGAGGAACCCCTGAAGTTGCCTCGATATGATTTTGATTTTTTTGTACTGGTGGAGGTTTGCAGACTATTATTTGTTGTTATTAAAAGTGCTCTCCCTGAAGACAAGTGGAATTCTTTGTTTTCGGTGAAGCTAGGCAATTTGGTCTATAATAGTATGTTGGATGCATCCATTATTGGGAGTAATTTACTAAATTTTCACATGACCTTTTATAAATCAAGGATAGGGTTTGATAGTAAGGGTTTTGCCAGGCAGACTCTAGGGCTGAGAAAATACCCCTCCCCAAGTTATCATCTTGAAGATTTATGGGAAAATCTTAGTAATGAGAAAATGGTCTGGGAGCGGGATCGAACCAGACTCACTTTGTCTCAGATCAAGTTATTACAGTTGAGGTTCGATATCAGAGGTGTTGAAGAGGACAGTTCAAAGATTCTATTCCCAACCGCCACCTGTTCAGAAGCAAAAAGTGTCCCAATTATCGATTGGGGTAGGAAAGAATCCAACGATATTAAGCTTAGAGCCCACCGCATTTTTGAAGTGACTGAGAGTTGGATTACAACAAAGAAGAAAGGAGTTCAACTCCCTACCGACACATGCCTTGATACAGAATCACCTATTGAAGGTGTTAAGCAAGTTCATGCTAATGTTTCTCCCTTGTTACCAACTGCAGGTGAAATAACATCATTGAAGGAGAAAACAACTTCAGTAAAACACCCTATAGCACCAAGATTGAGGGTAAGGACAAGGTCAGAAAAGAAGAATCGGATGGCTTCAGGAGAACGCGACTATTTAGATGATGATGTTGAGATCAATGAAGAAGACCTCTCATTCACCCCTGATCATCAAGAGAAGGTTCAAGAGGTTCTCACGCAGAGTCAGGAGCTATCCCAAGTTGCAAACACACCGGTAAAACCTCCTGATAATCGAATTATGCCTAGTTTGATTCCACTATGGCTCACTGAATCTGTTAGTAAGAGAAAAAGTTTCAAACTGCTTTCTTTTCTAGTCAAAGAAATTGTCACAAGGTATGCTGCCCACACCCCAAAGGCTAAGAGAATGAAAAGTGATGCAAGGTTGACAATAGATCCATCAACAGGGAAGATTATTGCTGAAATTGCCATATTAAATCCTATGGAAGAGGCGCAGGATCCTGAACCTGAAGATTATGAAATAACAAAAATGGAGTTGGGAGTTCTGAACAGGGATTCTCATGATCACATCTTCAAATTTTCCGCTGACCATATGTTGGGGCAGTCACAGAAAGATGGCAGGGAGAAATGCGAATTAAAGCAAATAGTTTCAACTATGGAAAAATTTCTCTCATCACTGGCTGAAGATGGTGTGCTACCTATGGCACAGGCCTCCCAAGGGTTTGACCCCAACTCGGCGGAGAACCAAAAATTGGTCAAAAGGGTACAATAGGGAAGAACTTGTACAGAAATGATCAAGGCATGGATTGATGGTATAATAGTAGAAGGGAGCTGTACCTTTGTAAAATTCGGAGGGAAGCAAAGTAAATGCTTACCCAACTATTGTTTAAGGATTTTTTTTCAAGGGCATAGAGTTATAAAGTAAACATCAAGATTTAGGGAGAACAAATCTGTTAACCAATAGATTTTTGGGGACTCTACTGGGGAAAGACCATTGAAATGCGCTAGTCTTATTCTCGTTATAATTCCACTTAATGGTGCTACCCAATAACAATGTGTTCCCCGTGCTCCAACCAAATTTGGGTTTTGAAGACACACAGGAATATTTAATCTCAGATCTTGCTTCATCTGCCTAGAGGTTCAGACAAAGCAACCAAGAGTTCCATTAGGTTCAAACAGTGCTTGAGAGAGAGGAAGAAATTGGTGAACGTCTAAGAGGTATCCCTGTTGCTAGAGAAGCTGTCATAGTTAATAGACTTGCACAAGGTCAACAACAGAACTAAGGTTTGAATAGACACTTGAACTGGCGACCAGAAGGTACACAAGGGGGAGCATAGCAAAGGATTGGTGGATGAGGATTTTGAACTATTGGAAATCCTAAATTTCAAACCAAATTTAAATATTCACTGAAAAAGAAAGGCTCGAACTGTCAGCCAACCCTCATCTCCCCCGCGAAGCCCAGCTGTTCCATTGACTATTCAAGCCATTATTTTTCCAGGTACTCTAATTCCCACCATTTTAAATATTTATCCTTTGAATCTCCAACTTTCAACCATGGCCAGAAACCAGCCTTGGGGCCAACACATTGGGCCTCTGAACCTGGGAGTTAACCAACCTGCCAATTTACCCAAAGGAGCCAATCAAATTTTACCCAAGTTCAGTGGAGACAACAAGATCTCTTTAGATGATCATCTCAATGCTTTACAAACCACTTGTGGGATCATGAGTGTTGCGACCGAAGATGTGGCAGTGAGAATTTTTGTCAGGACTCTTGTAGATGCTGCCGCTGATTGGTTCAGTCATTTGCCAAATGGATCCATTACAAATTGGGATACTATGAAGCGGGCTTTCAAAAAAAGGTTCAAAACCCTTGATAATGAAGTCTCTTTATTATTACAACTCAGTCAGTTAAAAAAAGAGATCCACGAACCAATGAGAGAGTTTGTTGCCAAATTCAATAGAACTCTGCAAAGAATTCCCACAACCGTCGTCCCGAGTGACGAAAACAAAAAGATCTTCTTTCTTAATGCAGTCCCACCAGACATAAGCTTCCATTTGTTGAAAGACGGGGTGCCCAATCTTGAAGATGCCCAAACTAGAGCGATTGAACTTGAAGACACCCTCATAACTGTCGGCAAGTGGAAAAGAGAAGCGCAAGCCCCAAGCAGTTCTTCAACAGCTACAACTACAGATCCAATGGTACAGAGGCTTATGAATGACATAGAAATGCTAAAAAGGCAGCAGAACAGGACCACCACTTCCTATCAACCCCCCTATCAAGACATAAGTCGAAGGCAATTTCCCCAATAGAAAATTAAAGCTCAACAGTTACCCGACCCTCAACAGAGGTTGCAAATAGAGTCTGCTCCCAAGGAAACTATGTGCTCATTCCACCTGACCACCGACCATGATAGAGATACATGTACCGACTGGTTAAGATGCTTACAAGTCAATGCAACCAGAGATGAGATGAGTAACGAACAACTTCATGAGGAAAATAATTCTCCAGGCATTGGTTCACCAGGTTCTTTCTACTTAGAATATTTTCCAGGTGCAGAGCAAGGCGGAAGTGTATTAGCAACCCTACAAGATCCAGCCTGCGCTATCTTAACAAGAAATCAATGAACTCAGAAGTTTGTTCCAGGTGCAACTGCTGCAAGCGCAGACACAAAAAGAAAGGAAGCTATCAGTGTAGAAACACCCACAAGTTCAAGAGGTCCAGAGGTAAAAATTCTTTCCAGAATTACAACTACTCCTCCATCTCCTTTCGATTTTGTTGAGTTCTGTAAGTCTTCAATGATTTCTATCTCTTCTCTTGATTTCTTGAAGATGAACCCTAGAGAACTAGATAGGTTAGTGAAACATGTTAAAGGGGAAACCTATACAAGTCCTCAAACAGATAAACCCTTCATAGGGGAAACCACCACTATTCAAGAACCTTTTGTTTTCCAGCCTCAAGACGCTCCCCAAATTCCAGAAGGATTTCATTCTATAAATTCCACCGAAGATGAGTACGAAGAGAAAAAGCCAAATCTATTTTATGTCTCTCCGCTATTGAATGGTCAAAAATTGAGTAATTGTATTATTGATTCTGGTGCCTCTGACAACATAATGCCCGCCCCCGTAGCTAAGGCTTTAGACTTGCCTATAACCAAAAATTTTGGTCATTGTTACTCTATGGACGATAAGCAAGTACCATTAAAGGGTCAGATCAAAGATTGTCAAGCTGTCCTAGCCGCATACCCTGAAAAATGATTAAAACTCACTATTTTAGTAGCTGATATCCTTGCTAGTTATGGAATGTTACTCAGCAGAACCTTCTGTAAGGACTTAGGCAGGGATATAAAAATGGATTGGTCTGAAGCCACAAATCCCATGGGCAAAAAGAAAGTAAAGCTAGAACCCAAACTTAAGAATAAGTATACCGTGGTACCCTCAGATGAACCCAGAGCCCAAATCTTGTATGAGGAATGTAATTTTGGGAATTATGTCATCCTAACTGATTCAGATAAAGATATCCAAATCAATCCTCAAAAAGAAGAAGACATTTGGAAAATGGAATTTGACGGAAGCTATTCCAACTCAGGTTCAGGTGCCGGAGTGGTCCTTTTTCCCCCCCATGGAGAGTGTATCTCCTTCTCTTTCAAATTAGATTTCAAAAACACTAACAACACTACAGAATATGAAGCTTTTTTGTTAGGTGTGGAGGAATGCATGTTTAGAGGAATCAAAAAGCTAATTGTGAAAGGAGATGCTGAATTGATTGTGAAACAGGTTCGGGGGCAGTTTTCTGTAAAGAACGAGAAATTAAAGCACTATAGAAATCTAGTGTGGGATGACATAAATTTTTTTGATGCCTTTTCCAATGAGTATATTTCTAGAAATCAGAATACCAGAGTAGATGCTTTGGTTGTATCAGCCTCCTTACTTTTGCCACATCCTGATTTTAAAACTCAAAAATACCAGATTGAAATGATATACAAGCCGAGGGTACCAGAAAATGTTCAGAACTGGAAAGTGTTTGGTGATGATACACAGCTTAAAGAATTTCTAGAATGTGCTGCTGGATTTACTGACGTATATTTTGAAGGTTCAAAAAATGAATGTAAAGAAATTTACCAAGATGAGGGTGGTAGTGCAGGGGTGATTTAGCTAAAAAGTAATAAAATCCCTAAGGGCCTAGTTTCCCTGGAGCATCTGTTCAGAAGGAGAGATGAGAGCACAGTAAAGGAAAGGGTCTCACATGTTCTAAATTCAAAGGAATATGACAAAATTGATATAGGTGACCAGGGTTCTCCTAGGTGGATTTCCATTGGCCAAAATTGTACTGAATCTGAAAAGGAAGACTTGAAAAGGTTATTGAAGGAGTACAGAGATGTTTTTTCCTGGGACTATGAACATCTGAAATTTTTTAGAAATGGTCAATTTGAACACCAAATCCCCTTGAAACCTGGAGTTGTTCCTTTTTGCCAGAAGTTAAGGAACTATAACCCTAAAGTATTGAAATCTATACTAAGGGAATTTAAAAAGATGTTATAGGCCTGAATCATCTATCCTATTCACCATTCAATGTGGATAGCTAACATAGTGCCCGTGAGGAAGAAAAATGGTGAAATTTGAATTTGTGTTGATTTTTGGAACTTGAACCAAGCAAGTTTGAAAGATAATTATGCTTTGCCTGTCATGGAGCACGTTTTGTAGGCGGTCTCTGGTTCTGAAGCCATGTCGATGTTAGACAGCTATTCAGGTTACAATCAAATAGGTGTAGCAAAGGCCGACCAACATAAGACAATTTTCATCACGCCATGGGGAACTTATGCCTACAACCGGATGCCTTTTGGATTAATAAACGCAGGTGCAACTTTTCAACGTGAAATGAACTCTTCCGTCAAAGATGTCAGAAATAAAATTATAGTGATCTATCTAGATGACCTTAAAATATTTTCAAAGAGGAGAAACCAGCACTTGAATGACCTTGAACAAGTTTTGTAGTGTTGCAGAAACCATGGTATCTCTTTAAATCCCAAAAAGTCAGTATTCTTTGTAGAGGAGGGAAAGTTACTTGGCCATATAGTATCAAAGGAGGGAATCAAAATAGATCCTGAATGAGTTAAATAAATTTAGCAACTCAGCCTACCTGCTAGCAAAACTGGTCTGAAGTCATTCTTCGGTCAAATTAATTTTCTGTGAGCTTTTATTCCTGAATTCTCTAAAGTGACAAGACATATGATCGAAATGATGAGTGAGAAAATCCCTTTTAAATGGAATAATGATGGACAAAAAGATTTGAAAGATATTAAAAATGCCATATCTCAGGCACCAATATTGAGGAGTCCAAATTTTAAAAAAGATTTCATTATGTACTGCTACGCTTCTCAACACACCCTTTCAAGCATCCTCACTCAAAAAGAAAAAGAAGGACAGGAAACACCCATATCCTTTATGAGCGTACCCCTAAAGAAGCAAAAACTCAAATACTCCCAAATAGAAAAGCATGCCTATGTGGTGGTAAAGGCGGTGAAGCATTTCAGGTATTACATTCTTCTCTCACATAGCACTCTATATGTTCCATAAACTGCTGTGAAGAGCATCTTGATTTAGAAGGAAGTTGGCATGAATAAAAGAGCTGTATGGATTGCAAAGATTCAAGAATATGATTTGACAATCAAACCCACAAATTTGGTAAGAGGAAAGGGTTTATGTAAGTTAATTGCAGAGAACAATGAGATATGTGAAAAAATTGATGAAGTCCCTATGGCATTATTAGTTGGTTTAATCGACCCTTGGTTCTCTGACATCACTTACTTCCTTAAATATGGAGAATGCCCAGGTCATTTGAACCAAAAGGAAAGGTGCAATCTGAGGTTAAAATCCAATAAATATGTGATCTCCCAGGGAACTTTGTTCAAAAAGGGTATCAATGGAACTTTTCTTAGGTGCGTTGATGAAGAACAATGGAAAGAATTGTTGAAAGCATTCCATGATGAAGCATGCGGGGGAAATTACTCTTCAACTATAATAGCCTATAAGATTCTTCAAAATCAGTTCTACTGGCCAGGAATGTTCAAGGACGCATATCAGTATGTCAGAAACTGTGACAAATGTCAACTGTTTGTTGGGAGACCTTATCTGGTGGCGTTACCCCTCAAGCCAGTTATTGTGGAAGAACCATTTAGACAATGGGGAATTGATTTCATCAAACCATTGAATCCACCAGCTAGTGCCAGGGATATCTATATTCTTACGGCCACTGATTATTTTATGAAGTGGGTGGAAGCAATACCCATGAAGAAGGCGAACTCTCAGGTGGTGTGCAAATTTTTGCTAAACTTTATTTTTGTAAGATTCAGTGTGCCAATCAAAATTGTAGCAGATAATGCTACATATTTTTCTTCAGAAGAGATATCAACCTTTTACTATGAGCATGGTGTAGCATTGGCACATTCCTCAGATTATTTCCCGCAGGGAAACGACCAGGCAGAATCAGCAATAAAAACTTGATAGCCATAATAAAAAAATTAATGGATGATAGCCCCTGAGAATGGCACAAGAAACTCCATGAGGCACTGTGGGCAGATCAAACCACTTTGAAGTGAGCTATTGGCATGTCACCCTTTGAAATAGTATATGGAATTGGGGCTCATGTTTCATTACCTCTTGAACTATCCTCGGCAAAACTCCAAGCAGTCATTGAAGATGAGTATTTCAAAGATCCTTTAGAAAGGTGTGTAATGTACTTAAGCAAGTTGGAAGAAGACAGAGAAAACATGGTTGATCATATCACTGAGAATCAGATGAAGGTGAAGCAGATATTTGATATGTGAGCTAGACCTCATGGTTTCATGGAGGGCGATGAAGTTCTGCTATGGGACAAAAGAAGGGCATCAAAGGGATCGCATGGGAAGTTTGAATCTCTGTGGAAAGGTCCATTCATTATCTCAGAAGCTCTGGGTTTGAATGCTTATAAATTGTCCTATCTAGATGGTGTTAACCGGCCATTTACTTACAATGGTTAGGATCTAAAACTGTGCAAGCTCTAGGCGTCGAAGTCTGTTCCCTTTGTACATATTAGTTAGTTTTCAGTGTTTTCAGTTTTGGTGGTGCCTCTAGTCTCTTTTCTTTTCCTTTTGTTTAGTTCGGTCTGTGAAACTAGTATTTTGAGTTCTCTGCATATTGGGCAATCTACAGTCCCTAGTCAGAGCCAATGTTAGGGGGTTAAGAGTCGCCTTTATTTGAACTTTATAAGTTCACTTGTTTAAAATAGTCAAAGTCTCACTCTGTTCAATTTCCTACCTTGCTGTTTCCTCCAAAGCCCTTTTTTTTTTTCATCTGAGTCTGTCAAATCTAAGCCTTTGGCGTCATCAGGTTCAATTCTAGTCTGTTAAAAGTCGGTCACTCAAGCTTTCAAGTCATTTGAACCTCTTTGAACCTCTTTGAACTCCAGTTCAAAGTAGTTCAAAGTAGTTCAATAGCGGTCCAAGTCTTTTTATCGCTTTGTAAGTTATTTTTCCTTATTATGCATTCGTGGACTCTCGGCGCTGGGAAGGTGGTTTGTTCGGATTTAGCTCTTACAGGTAGCTTTTTTGAGCTCTGCTCCTCATTTCTGGCTGTTGCTTAAAGTTTAATATTTTGAGCAGTGAGCTGGTAAACTCTTCATTTTCTTGTGCAAATATGAAGTCTGTTATGCACTTCTTTGGGGGGTTTTGGTTGACATCATGGCTTCAAAGATCTCTTCTCATGTTGATGAAGAGTTTGTTATAGAATTTTTAGCCAGTGTCTTACTAGAAGCAGCCGCATTCCCACCTTCCGCCATTTGCCCAGAGTTAATACAGGAGTGCATTAACAAATATGATGTCAAATCAAAGTGTATTTTAAATGCAGAAGGTCAAACCCTAATACCAGTAAATTGTGGAACCATTGCAGTAGTTTTTAAGATACCCAATGAGAGTCTAGTTAGCTTCACCCCTACCCAGTCTTAGCGGACACAAATTTATAGCGGACATAGATTTGTAGGGCTCCAGTCATAGCAGACAAAGATTTATTGGGGGTTTTGGTTGACATCATGGCTTCAAATATCTCTTCTCATGTTGATGAAGAGTTTGTTATAGAATTTTTAGCCAGTGTCTTACTAGAAGCAGCCGCATTCCCACCTTCCGCCGTTTGCCCAGAGTTAATACAATAGTGCATTAACAGATATGATGTCAAATCAAAGTGTATTTTAAATGCAGAAGGTCAAACCCTAATACCAATAAATTTTGGAACCATTACAGTAGTTTTTAAGATACCTAATGAGAGTCTAGTTAGCTTCACCCCTACCCAGTCTTTGGTTCAATTCAGAGAAAATATTGATAAGAACAGAAGCCATATAGCAATAAAATGGACCAAAACCAACTATAGAGCCGGGTCACGGTTACCAAAGTCCCTTAATAAAGATCACATGAACCCTCTGGTACATGATATTGTTGTCCTTCTTCACCGTTTAAAGGGTTCAGAACAAGCTTTGTACTTTGACGAATGGATGTTCTATTTTGTGGAAATTGTTCTAGATGGAAGTCAGCACATAGAATGGGCCGAGATCATAGCTATATCCCTTAGGGATCAACTCAAGCAAACTCAAATGACCAAAAAAGAGTTCTATATGTCCTCATACTTAATGTATTGCTTGGCCTGCACTCAAAACTTATCTCCTATTCAGAAAATTCCTTGGAGCGAAAGCTTGCTTATTCATGAATATTGCCCCTTGTTGAGAAAAGATAAAGTTTTAGAAGACTACAGGAAAGTACATGATGTGTTTTGGGGGAAACTATGTTAAGAACTTGCAGGCCCGCCGAACCAGAGAATTTCAGAGAATGCTCAGAAATTGGTCCAGATATTTGGTAGTTTCTACATTCAATTTCCTTGCTTCACATATATTCGGGTAGGTGGATTTGAAGAGGAACCCCTGAAGTTGCCTCGATATGCTTTTGATTGTTTTGTACTAGCGGAGGTTTGCAGACAGTTATTTGTTGTTATTAAAAGTGCTCTCCCTGAAGACAAGTGGAATTCTTTGTTTCCGGTGAAGCTAGGCAATTTGGTCTTTAATAGTATGTTGGATGCATCCATTATTGGGAGTAATTTGCTGAATTTTCACATGACCTTTTATAAATCAAGGACAGGGTTTGACAGTAAGGGTTTTGCCAGGCAGACTGTAGGGCTAAGCAAATACCCCTCCCCAAGTTATCATCTTGAAGATTTATGGGAAAATCTTAGTAATGAGAAAATGGTCTGGGAGCGGGATCGAACCAGACTCACTTTGTCTCAGATCAAGTTATTACAGTTGAGGTTTGATATCAGAGGTGTGGAAGAGGATAGTTCAGAGATTCTATTCCCAACCACCACCTGTTCAGAAGCAGAAAGTGTCCCAATTATCGATTGGGGCAGGAAAGAATCTAGCGATATTAAGCTCAGAGCCCACCGCATTTTTGAAGTGACTGAGAGTTGGATTACAGCAAAGAAGAATGGAGTTCAACTCCCTACTGACACATGCCTTAATACAGAATCACCTATTGAAGGTGTTAAGCAAGTTCATGCTAATGTTTCTCCCTTGTTACCAACTGCAGGTGAAATAACATCATTGAAGGAGAAAACAACTTCTGTAAAACACCCTACAACACCAAGATCGAGGGTAAGGATGAGGTTAGAAAAGAAGAACCGGATGGCTTCAGGAGAACCCGACTATTTAGATGATGATGTTGAGATCAACGAAGAAGACCTCTCATTCACCCCTGATCATCAAGAGAAGGTTCAAGAGGTTCTCACACAGAGTCAGGAGCTATCCCAAGTTGCGAACACACCGGTAAAAACTCCTGATAATCAAATTATGCCTAGTTTGATTCCACCATGGCTCACTGAATCTGTTAGTAAGAGAAAATTTTTCAAACCACTTGCTTTGCCAATCAAAGAAATTGTCACGAGGTATGTTGCCCACACCCCAAAGGCTAAGAGAATGAAAAGCAATGCAAGGTTGACAACAGATCTGTCAACAAGGAAGATTATTGCTGAAATTGCTACATTAAAGCCTATGGAAGAGGCGCAGGATCATGAACCTGAAGATTATGAAATAACAAAAATGGAGTTGGGAGTTCTGAACAGGGATTCTCGTGATCACATCTTCAAATTTTCCGCTGACCATATGTTGGGGTAGTCATAGAAAGATGGCAGGGAGAAACATGAATTAAAGCAAATAGTTTCAACAATGGCAGGATTTCTCTCATCACTGGCTGAAGATGGTGTGCTACCTATGGCATAGGCCTCCCAAGGGTTTGACCCCAACTTGGCAGAGAACCAAAAATTGGTCAAACAGGTACAATAGGGAAGAACTTGGATAGAAATGATCAAGGCATGGATTGATGGTATAATAGCAGAAGGGAGCTGTACCTTTGTAAAATTCAGGGGGAAGCAAAGTAAATGCTTACCCAACTGTTGTTTAAGGATTTGTTTTCAAGGGAATAGAGTTATAAAGTAGACATCAAGATTTAGGGAGAACAATTCTATTAACCAATAGTACTCATGTGAAGATTGATGAGAATTTTATGATTCAAGAAAGATACTATGAATGTGCTCCCATGATTGAAGATGAACCTAGACCCATCAGTAAGGATACAGTTATTGAAGAAATGTTTAACTGTATTGATGTTTCATGCAACAATCCTGAACAAAGTGAAGAAGAATCACATATTATAGATTAGAGTGTCACTCCTAAGAACTCAAAATACACATCCAAATACCACTCTAAAGAAGACATCATTGGAGATCAGAGCACTAAAGTCTTGACAAGATCCAGAGCAAAAGGTTCAACCGTTGATGAAGAGGTATGCTTACTTTCATAGATTGAACCCTTAAGTGTTGAAGATGTGTGCAATGATTCAAATTGGCAAAGTGCTATGCAAGAAGAATTGGATCAGATAATCAAGAATGATACATGGGAACTGGTCCCTAGACCTCATGACAAAAATGTGATTGGAACAAAGTGGATATTCAGGAACAAGATGAATGAAGAAGGCACAGTGGTAAGAAACAAAGTAAGATTAGTATGTAAAGGATATGCGCAGAGAGAAGGAATATATTACACTGATACATTTTCCCTTGTGAGCAGACTGGAAGCTATCAAATTGTTTTTGGCTTATGTAACATTCAAAAACTTTAAAGTATATCAAATGGATGTTAAGTCAGCCTTTTTGAAAGGTGACTTGAAGGAAGAAGTCTACATAGAGAAGCCTGAAGGATTGAAACTTTCAGACAAACCAGACATGATATGTAGACTAAATAAAGCACTTTATGAACTTAAACAAGCCCCAAGAGATTGGTATGAGAGACTTGATAGTTACTTAACAAAGATAGGATTCAGAAAAGGAGTAGCAAACTATAATTTATTCATAAGAGAGACATATGAAGGATTACTACTCATTGCTATTTTTGTTGATGACATTATCTTTGGAGGTAATGACAAACTTAGTGCAAAATTTTGCAAAGAGATGAAAAGTGAGTTTGAAATGAGCATGATTGGACCTATCAAATATTTCTTGGGATTGAATGTAAAACAAACTGACAAAGGCATATTCATAAATTAGTCTAAGTATGTGAAGGAGATATTGAAGACTTTCAAAATGGAAGATTGCAAACCAGTAAGCACCCCCATGATAACATGTAGCAAGCTTTCTAAAGATGATGATTCCACAACAGTTGAAAAGACACTCTACAAGTCTATGATTATAAAACTCATATATCTCACTCAATCTAGACCATACATTTCCAATGTAGTTGTCATTGTTGGAAGATTTGCAGCTGAACCTAAAAAAAATCACTTAATGGTAATGTAACATATAAAATAGATGTCACCAAAATGTAAGGAGTTTGGAAAGGGATAAGGTGGTTTGATTGTTAATTATTATTTGATTTGCTTAGAGTATGTTGATTTCCTTAACCCTACCTTACATTTAATTGAATTGTATTGATTGTGTATTGCAATTATGATTAGAGAGAAGATAAGAATCTCCTCTTTTATACCCAAATGCACAAATGGGAGATCCAATTTGATCAACCCAAAGGAAGGGCTAATGCACAAATGAATCAACTATTTGGAAAGGAGAATAACAAGAAGGATATCTTAAATTCTGCTAATTGATTAAATGAATATGTTTAATTATAGTAATTGAAAAGGATAAGAAGAAGAACCAACCTTACAAAATTGCAGATCAAATAATGCTATTTTCTGAGGTCTGTAGACTATTTCTGGAAAAACTGACAAATGATCCCAAACCGGAATGTAGAGATGAACAAAACCCAGAAATATTTTTCTGTTCTGATGTAATCTTATGAAAAAGGTTGATCTTGACCCACAAATGTCAACCTTGGCCCAATAATGTTGACCCTGACCCGCACAGGTCCGACAGAGAATCTGTTCGCGCCATCTGAAAGAAAGTCGAAAAGGGTATCCAGATCTGGTCTCAAATCTACTATTCTAAACCTGTACCTACAAGAAAAATAGGAATGTTTGTTGTGGGGGAGGGGTTTGCCTTAGTCAAACCCAAATTTAGGAATTAACCTTGAAATCAACAAAGTATAGAATGCTAGTAAGTAGTAGAATTGAATCTAACAATCAAGCTATGATATTCAATAGATATGTAATTGTAATCCAAATGAATGCAAGTATGAAATATATGAAAGCTTGGAATTTAGAAACCATAAACCTCCATGATTGTATGCTTGAAATCCACATTGAAGAGAGTGTTAGCACTGTGTTGAAATTTTTTTTGAATCCCTTGGTCTTATTCTTTTCCCGGGCTTTCTTGTTTTCAAATCTTGTGTTTTACCGCTCAAAATAAGTCAGTCCCTTTTTTTTAAGTCATGTTTCATCCTTAGTTGCTTTTTCGCATAGATCTTCTTGCAAAGTTTTTAAGTTGTGCGAGTAGGCGATGAGGTGTCAGTAAAGTTATAAATCGCGCAGTTGCGATGCTTTTTGGAAGTCAAGTGCTAAGTTTGCGAGCGGGAGACGAGTAAAAACATTGTGTATCACGCAATCGCGATGAGCCCATGTTAAGTTACCATGTGTCTATGAGTGAGCGGGTCTTATGTTTGTAAAGGTTAATTGTGCAGTCGCGATGCCTTATTGAAGTTAACTCAAAGGTCAGCGAGTCAGCGATGAGTTAAAGTTATGTCTATCGCGCAGTCGCTGAAAGATTTTGCTCTCTACTTCATGCTCCACGACCGAGCGAGTATTGTTAAAACTTAAGCAGTCGCACAGTCGCTTCGGGCTTTTGTATCAATGTTTTGAGTTGCGCGAGTGCGCGACGAGGTCATGTCTTATAGATGTCGCTTACTCGCATAGGTTTAACTAATGTTGTTTTTTACAGAGCGAGTGCGCGACGAAGATATAAAACAAGGATATGAAATTTGCATCGCCCAGTCGCACAAGTACTTTTCAAGTTTCATGATAGTCCTCGACCAAGCATCTAAGAACCCATTTAAACGCCTCGCTCACTTGCTGAAGCTTTGAGGTGATGAAAGGTCAGATCGCGAGAATGCGACAAGTAGAGAAAGAATGATGTCGCGCACTCGCTAGTCAATGCAGATGATCAGAAAAGAGCTTGCGAGTGGGTGACAAGGGAAAAAGTGAGACATTCGCACACTCACGATATGTAATGAAATGAAAGTTTTGAACCTACGAGCGTGCGATGAGCCAAAAGAGAAGGTCATCGCTCAGTCACCGAGCAGAAGAGAAGAAAGAAAAATAGTTCGCGAGTGGGCGACTAAGGTGAAATATAAAGCAATCACGCACTCGCAGTCTAAAATGAATTAGAGTTTCTGGGCTCGCGAATCTGCGACTGAGCAAAGAACTATGCATCGCTCACTTGCATGTTAGATGAAAGCAGAAATAAAAGGAGAGCGAGTGAGCGATTGGACAGAGTATGAGTTAAAGAAGATGAGTGTCGCTTAGTCGCCCAGTCACTGAGGACAAAACGAAATCAGCTCGCGGGTATGCGACGAGCAGAAGGGAGAAAAGCATCGCTCAGTCGCCCAAATCAAAAAGTGCATTTTTAAAAGCTTGCGAGTGTGCGATTAAGGAATAGATGAGAGAAATGATGCATTGTCGCTCAGTCGCCCAGATTCAGATGACATAGAAGGTCAACTCGCGAGGGTGCGACGAGTAAAATTTGAAGGCATCGCTCACTCGCATGAAAAGAAAAGCCAAGGCATGACAGATAGCAAGTACGCGATAGACTTAAGATTAAGTCAGGGGCTAGGTCATCACTCACTCGCTGAAGATAAAAGGTTGAGCAAGGATGGATGGCGAGTATGCAACCAGTCACGTAACGGGGATGTGTTGCTCACTCACAAGGGTACTTCTAAAAGTGAAAAAAGTGCAATGTGCTGGCAAGTTTCAGGCTGACGAGTGCCAGATGGAAAAAAGCGTACACTCTCTCTTCTAGATAGGATCAAACAGTGCAATTTGATCATAGCATTAATGACAATGAAATCTCTGTGACAGTTCGAGTGCATAAATCCAGCTTTCAAGTTGACAAGACACAGTCCTTAATGGCTATAAGTGTAAATGATTGAGTTGGATTCTGTACAACTCTCATTTCTGCATTCTAAGTTTTCTGTGAAGAGTAAGGAGCTTATTTGTTTGGAGCTTTGTGTCCGAGACAGTAAGATTCAAAAGAGAAGCAGGATGAGTCAAGCAATCGTTCCTACCACCTCACAAGGGTTTGGAAAGAAGAAGGAAGTCGCACTAAAGAAGTACACAGAAGAATTTGTAGAGTTGCTACCTGGGACTATGAACACAAACAACATGGATTGGGAGGAATGGACAGACAAATGGTCTCAATGCAGAAATCCGGTAACCCTAGATTACTCCGGTATTTCTTTATTTCATTATTTCTAGAACAATAGGGTTAAACTAGCCCCAATTTGCAATCCATGGGACTTGAATATGGCTAAGTTAATTGTGCCTGATGTATATGTGGATATTGGTCTCATTAGGGAGCTGGCAAAAAACTATTGCCCAGTGGCTAGGGTAATTAGAAAA
>MU227543.1:1037410-1058611 GCA_018584345.1 Thuja plicata
TAGAAATTCTTGCACATCCTCATCTTGTACCATAGTTTGAGCCTTAACAAAAGTATGAGAAGAACTAGGGATGGAAGATGGAAGAATAGGAGTGGGATTATTAGAAATTATTGGATTAGGAAGGTTAGGCAATGGGGTATCATCTACCAAATTATTCACATAATCCAAAAGAACAATAAGTCCACTACACAAATCCTTAATTAAAGTTTTGAAAGTAGGGAGACTAGTAGTGGTCAATCTTAAAATAGCATAAGCAAGTGAAACATGAAGATTAACAAACATGATAAAGTGGATGACACTCTCATAGACATCATAGGTACTATAAAGAGATGCTAAAAGAAGCATAATGAGGAAAATAGCCATACACCAAAAGAATTTCATAATGAAAATGCAAGAAGTGTTTTTGTATTTATAAATACAAATTGTAATCTAAGATGTAAATCTAATACCAAAGAGAAGGATTTGTATATCACGGGTTCACCAAAATGTAACATATAAAATAGATGTCACCAAAATGTAAGGAGTTTGGAAAGGGATAAGGTGGTTTGATTGTTAATTATTATTTGATTTGCTTAGAGTATGTTGATTTCCTTAACCCTACCTTACATTTAATTGAATTTTATTGATTGTGTATTGCAATTGTGATTAGGGAGAAGATAAGATGCTCCTCTTTTATTCCCAAATGCACAAATGGGAGATCCAAGTTGGTCAACCCAAAGGAAGGGCTAATGCACAAATGAATCAACTATTTGGAAAGGAGAATAACAAGAAGGATATCTTAAATTTTGTTAATTGATTAAATGAATATGTTTAATCATAGTAATTGAAAAGGATAAGAAGAAGAACCAACCTTACAAAATTACAGATCAAAGAATGCTATTTTTTGAGGTCTGTAGACTGTTTCTGGAAAAACTGACAAATGATCCCAAACCAGAACGCAGAGACAAACAAAACCCAGAAATATTTTTCCGTTCCGATGTTGTCTTATGAAAAAGGTTGACCTTAACCCACAAATGTCAACCCTGACCCAATAATGTTGACCCTGACCTGCATAGGTCTGACAGAGAATCTGTTCGTGCCGTCCGAAAGAAATTCGAAAAGGGTATCCAGATCTGGTCTCAAATCTGCTATTCTAAACCTGTACTTGCAAGAAAAGGAGGATTTTTTGTTGTGGGGGAGGGGTTTGCCTTAGTCAAACCCTGATTTAGGAATTAAACTTGAAATCAATAAAGTATAGAATGCTAGCAAGTAGTAGAATTGAATCTAACAATGAAGTTATGATATTCAATAGATATGTAATTGTAATCCAAATGTATGCAAGTATGAAAGATATGAAAGCTTGGACTTTAGAAAAAATAAACCTCCATGATTTTATGCTTGAAATCCACCTTTAAGAGAGGATGAATGAGTCTTGAGGATGCACAAAGAATCTTGAAGGAAGATCACACCATCATGATGGCTAGATCTAGGGTTTGAATGATGAATATTGAATGCTTGAACCAAATCCCTTCAAAGGATTGAAAGCTTTAATCCTTGATCTTCAATGGAGAAATTGAATGCTTGAGAGGAAGACTTGAACACCTTGAAATCTTGGAAACATTTAGAACAATGGATGCTTGAAACTTCTTCTTTTTGCTCAATATCGCTAACTTGATGGTTAGAGAAAACGAGAGGAGAAAGCTTCCTTTTATATGAAACTAGGGCACAATCTTCTAAGGAGGCTGACATAGGATAATTAAATTCCAATTGGACCCACACCACTAGGAGAGGACCTATATTAAATATAATTTAGGAATCAACGCTTCGGAACCTGAAACAGCCAACCCGAAAGCGGGAAAAATAAATTTTGGATGACCCCCGGCAGCCGACAAGCTTCCAGTTTTGAAAGGGGGACCCTGGTCAGGGTCAAGTTTGACCTTGACCTAGGTAAAGGTCAAGTTCGACCTTGACCCAGGGGGTTAGAACCGATGGAAAACATGCTAGGTGGGGTAGAAGGTTCCCGGAGAGGCCCAATCAGGGTCCTAAACAGGCACAGAAGTAGAGGATGATGCAGAAACAGGAGGATGATATGATGGAGGCAAAAAAAACCCCCTAAGGAGGGATAAATTCTATTAACATGGAAGTGCTTCCATTTTAAGATGATACAGGTAATAAAAAGAATATTCAGATACCTAAAGGGGACTATAGACTATGGTTTATGGTATCCTAACTCAAAGAATATACAACTACATGTGTATATAGATGTAGATTGGGAAGGTTTTGTTGATGATAGAAAGAGTACATTAGGAGGAGAAATATTTCTTGGAGACAGGTTAGTCACTTGGACAAGCAAGAAGTAGAATTGTATCTCACAATCAACAATAGAAGCTGAGTATGTTGTAGCAGCATTGAATTGCTCAACAATGGTTTGGAAGAAATAGATGATTAAAGACTTTGGTATTCAGATTGATTATCATATTGTTATTCACTGTGATAGCACTAGCACTATCAATATATCAAAGAACCCTATGATGCATGCAAAGACAAAATACATTGAGATCAAATATCACTTTCTAAGAAAAAAAGTTGCAGACAAAGAAGTAAAGTTGGATTATGTGAGCAGTAAAGAATAATTAGCAGATATTTTTACAAAGCCTCTATCAAAAGATACTTTTGAGTATCTCAGGGAGAAGCTGGAAGTAATTCCCTTTCCTGAGTCTGATTATAATTTGCAGCAAAGAACATCAGTCCTTGGTGACTGGTGGATGGTTGACTACTCTACTTCTAGAGTACTACCTATGCTTAATGGTGTTTGGCACCCTTTGTAATTGATGTCAAAGGGGGAGTATATAGTAAGGGGGAGCATATACTCAGGGGGAGTATATAGTCATAGTAGTGAAGAGGAACCTTTGATGAGGATATTGAGAAGATTGTAAAAAGAAGGAAGACACTTTGAGTTGATGATATCATATGTTGCCATCAATGTCAAAGGGGGAGATTGTTGGAGATTTGCCTCTGTGCAAATAGTTGTTTGTATGTTTGTCATTGATGACAACATATAATATACAGCGGTGTCTTATATGAAATTATTAGTACAAATGTTTTGGAGCTATGCATGTTTATTTCCATGATGTATACATGTTCTAGATTCTATATGCATTCACGCAGAGTCATATATGTCATTTTAATTGAGTTATGTTAATCAGTTATGATAGTTACAGTTTTTAGAGATTATCTATTAAGAGCCGACGTAATTACAACATTTTTTAAGTTTTGCCTATCCCTGGGATATGTGTGTTTGTATTCATCTTTAGCTATGAGTCAATGATGATTATCTAAAGTCGCCAAACTTGTTTTAATAGAAGCGTGATGTTTGAGTTAATTTGGTGAAGCCGACTTGGTGAAGCGTCACGTCCATTCAGTTTGAGTTGCGCGGTCCTAATTCTGATTACGTTCTTAGTCAAGCCAAAAAGGAAGTTGATGAAGTGTTTACAAATATCGTTGTGACCTTATCCTTGGTGAAGATACATATAGCAGTTCAAATGTGTTCACTATGTATGAAAATGAAGTAAAAAAGAAAAGACAGAGCAAAGAAGAAAGTCAAATAGAATAGGTTGAAGATCTATGTGAAGAGACAAAAGTAGATTACAATTCATTGGAACTGAGCAAGACAGTAGGTCTACTCAAACAGTTCATTTACCAGATATAGTGTATATCTATTCTACTGAAGGTTGCAACCTTCATCATTTTAGCAGTGAGATTTTGGACAGTGAGTCCTCACCCCTAACAGGGTTATTTGTAAAAGATTCCTAACAGGGTCCGACCTTTAACCAGGTCTTTGTACTTCTTGCATTGTAAAGATCAACTCCTAACAGGGTTGTAAGATCTTCTAACAGGGATCATTATAAACTAGTGCAGATATTTGTGGGTGCTAATTCCTATCGGGGTTTTCACCTAATTGGTTTCCCCGTAACCAAAATTGTGAAGTTGTCTATTGTGCTATCTAAATGTGCATTTTCTTTATGTTAAATTATAATTAAGTGGAGAAAATAATTAAATTAGCTGATAACCGATTCACCCCCCCTCTCAGTTATCCTTTGACTATTCCAACACATTGATGGGATCATTTAAAAGGAAATATTTCATCTTTTGGTCATATTATGCAAAGCATTGGGTTAACAATATAATATATTAGTATATGCTCTAAATGATAAAATATTTCTGGAAGGGGTTACTTTAGAAGCCTAAATAATGTTTTAACCATATAATTTTCCTAATTAACCCTAAAGTAAATTTTGATTTATTTAAAATCCTAATTAATTTATTTCATGTGCATGAAATTTTGAGAAAAGGGACATTATTGGAAAGAGGCTTGATATTTACGGGATTGAAAATGAGAAAAGCGTTTTAGAAAGCACATTAAAAAGAGATTTGATATTAAATTTAGATGGTTGATATATTAATTGTAATTATACATTATATATTAATGTTTCAGTTGTTGATTTAGGATTAGGTACTAGTTTCCAAAAGTCATGTTGGTCTAAAGCTTGTACACATCCCTTTAATTTTATATAAATGGGATACCAGGACCAATATAGGGGAATTACAACAATAAGATACATACAATATGATTTTGTAGATAGGAGAGATTTGGATCAACAACTACAACTCGAACTGGATGTACCATTATTTTAAATCAATAAAAGATAAGTGTTTTTGTCTCATATGTGGATTGAAAGTACCATTTAGCTATTCAAATCAGTCCTTTGGATAATTCTATTTTAAGGATTTACTTATTTGTGTTATTATATGAAATTATAATTTTAGCGGGATTCCAGATAGAAAAAAATGGGTTGAATGATCTGGTTATCAGTTTTCAACTCTGTCTTGTTGGTCTTTTTGAGAAAAGTTAAATTCAATAGGACTAATTGGGAATTTATTTTGTTATTATAAATAATTTGAAAATCTTAGAAGTGATAGTTTCAAAACTGTCTCCAAGGTTAAACATGACACTTGAATAGATTGGATTCCATTGCCCAGATTGAGCAAGGAATTGATCAACTCATTGATTAGATTATGGTTGTTTCAGTTCGGTGTTTAATGTTTTGTGACATCATATCCATCTGCTCATTCCAGCTTATACATCCTTTATTAAGAAATTTCACAATTAATAAAAGCATTGAGTCTTGCAGTTTATGATTATAATTTGATTTCTTCAAGCCCACTTGTCATCTTGAGAGATTAGTTAAGTTCCATACACAAGTTATCTACTGTAAAAAGCTTTAAATTAGTAGACAATGGTTAAGGTAAAGGTTCACCCGCTTTGGTCGTGCAGAGCCAGAAGTGCAGGGGAAGAGGATCATAATTGATTATTCCCGTTAGTTGGATAGAAACAATTGGATTTTGCAACATTGGATTGGAAAGTCCATAGGAAATCCAATCCAGCATTTTTGGGCACCAACAAATTGGCGACTCTACTGGGGAAGTTGTTTAGAAAAACATTACTCATAACTTTTGGTGATCAGAGAGTTAGATTTTGCTAGGAGTGAGAGAACTCATAATACCAAGTTAAATTTTTCTCTTGAAGACAAGGGTGGCAACTCTACATAAGTTTTTTGGAAAGTGACTCCGTTGGATTAAGAATTCAAGATCAGTTTGTATTTTCCTTCTGATAAGAAGGTGGTGACTCCGTGTGTCAGAAGTTATCAGTGACTCCACTGAGGGAAAGAACCTACAGGGAATGAATATTCATCCCCTAGTTAGTAATAGAGAATTTACTACAGAATGTATCAAAGAAAATATTTTAGATGGCATCAGGCCATTGAATTTCAGAGGATTCATATTTTTTCCAGATAAGTTATTTTTACAAATTGCACAAGGTTTAATAAGGTTTTACGGTGAAAATAATGAATCAGTAAAATGACATTAAAAGTATTCTATTCATTCATAAAAGATTATGAAATTGATGAAGAACATCAGGTGATGATTCTATTTGCCAAAATGCTCAGGGATTATACAAGAAAAGCATATGATTCATTACCTGCACAGAGCATTTCATCATGCAAGGAATTTGTAGAATGGTTTGTGTATAAAGTATTTAATGCAAGTGATGTAGAAGACAATGAGTTTTGTGACTATGAATAAAATCAAAATTCCACTATGGAAGAAGAACCCTACATAACTCCCCGGGATGCATATGAAGAAGAAAATACTTACCAGACATGTGAAGGAAATGATAAATTTATCCATAGCTTCATACTTTAGAAAATTAGACATTTACTTTGTGGTGTATCCATTAGAGAAGACAATGTTGAGGATAGAGAACCAGTAATTGATTCATGTATGGATGACTCTTATGAAAATTTAACATGTGAAGTAGATGCAGATAATGAAGTAGATCAAGATGAAAATTTTCTCACTACAGAAGAAATTTCAAATCTATTGGACACAAAATATAAAAAGTATGCCCATAAAAATGATCACAATTTTCTCTACATTTACAAGAATAAACAGATTAATAAATTAGGGCATATCCATTTAGATTTTATGAAGTAAGTAATAAACCCCAAGAAAATAATATATCAAAGGAGTACATACATCATGATGAAGATGTTCTTGAAAATAATTTTTCAAGTTTTCAGTATAACCCAACTCCACAGGAATGTGAAGAGATGATTCCTAAGTATGAATTATTTTTTATCCTATTTTGTGAAATGAATGTTTTTTTTTATAGGTAACATTTTTGTATTGATATTAAATAGGATTACATCATTCAGCCAATATTCACAGTTGGATACCGCTTACAAACATAATTTCACTACCCCAAAACCCCTATACTTATAAGCTTATATACTTTGCATCACAAAAAAGGGCCTTAACGCCCATGACGGAGAACTAGTTTTAATCACTTTATCCACCATACAAAAAAGACTTTACACCATTCTAATGACAACATCCTCCTGCTTCGCTAGCCCATGAATCCTTGAACCATAGTGCTGCCTCCTCCCTTGAGAAGTTGGGTATGGCGCCATCATCCTTCACTGATCTGGGTGGAGTGGGACTATCATCTCGTGAGATTCCTATTAGAAACACTGAGAGGGGGGGGGGGGGGTGAATCAGTGTTTGTCTATTTATTATATTTCAGCAACTTAAGCATAAATCAAACATACATCCAATGAAGCTCAATACAAGAACACATAACACATGATATGATTACGGGGAAACCTTGATCATAGGAAAACCCCGGTGGGAATTAGTACCCACAAATATTGCACTAGTATGATGAACCTGTTAAAGTTCCTTTTCCCTGTTAGAAGCAATCTTTACAATCCAAGTACAATGACCCTATTAGGATTCTATTACAAAACCCTGTTAAAGGTGTTTGGCTCACTGCATGAGCTCACTACCCAATAAGATGAAGGCTACAACCTTCAGATAGTTGATATACACTATATAAAAAATGAACTGCTATGATGAAACTATTGTCTGATCAATTCCGTTTATGCGCGGATGCTCTTACTCTCTTAAAGAGATTTATCTCATACTAACTTCATTATAATACTCTTCTATATCTTACTTCTGCATATTATTATTTGACACTTGTAACATAACTTTACATTACATACTTATATGTTCATACCTGAATAGACGTGACCAAAAACAAAACTTATGGTCAGCCCTAAAACATAATACACAACGATTCTAAACTAATTGGCTTAAGCGTGTTTACAAAATTATTAATTACATCATTACAAACATACTATCATAGGCACTTGGCCTTTACATAAGAAAATAATATACGCTGATTAAAACACTTAGTCGGATTTCATGCTCTGTCTTCTGGACTGCTGTTCTAGTGATCTATCTGTAACTTCTCCATACTATCATGCCATACCATGTGTGTTTGGACTTACTATGTATACATCACATAGAACATATATCTAAACACCCATACTCTGATTTGATCTCTCGCATGTGCGCTAATGTGCTAATCACTATATAATTTTGTCTGTCCTGTTTTCCATACTTAGTCATTTTGTCTTCTAAGTTTACTTTGACAGAAAGTTAGTATGACTTTGTTTCCATGATTAAAACAAAAAATAAGTCATGCATCCTCAAGAAGTCAACTTTACAACAATCTCCCCCTTTGTCATTTATGGCAACAAAGGAATGTGGCCAAGTTTCTCAAAATGACTTAATCACAAAAAACTGTCTTATCATAGCATCTTTTAATATATACATATACTGCTCCCCATATATACACATTCTCTATTACTCCCCCTTTGACATTAGTGACAAAGGTGAACAAAAATTTTAATTCTTCTAGATACTTACTCCATGTAAACATCTGGGTACATAATCTGAAGAGATTGGATCTCTTTCTGCCAAAATACCTTCATCGCACAACTATTTGAAGATGCACGCATAAGGCATATGTCAGCTTCTCCATCTTTATCAAATCCATGCAAGGAAATTGATCATATGTCATGATGGTGGCATCAATCTGTTTGATGTTTTCATTTAGAACTGCTAGAGAGGGTGCAAGTGCATTTCTCAATTGAGTTTGTTTGACTCTTATCTTACTGATCTCCAACTTAGCCTTTTCATTTTGTCCAACTGACCTTGATAGACATTGTTACAGATGTTCATGTCTTGTGTGGATGTCTCAACTTATTTTCTAATACTGTCCACCATGATATCTGCTTCTTCTATCTTCTTGATATGCTCAGAGGTGAACTTTACTCTGTCCATGCAGATTACTATGAATTTCTTACCTTTACCTGCCAACTCTTTCAATATAGATTGCCCAATCTTTAGAGATTTTAGGTCTAAGGTAAAATTCTTTATCAATTCACTCAATCTCTCCTTTTTATACTCATCTTTTTCAATTCTAGTAGCAAAGTCTACTAGATTTGTAAAGTGTGCTTTGAAGATTGTTAGAATGTTGTCAACATCTTCAACTGATTGAATCTTGGCTACTTTATTGTCTACAGGTACTAAATCATTCAGAATGTTAACTGACTTCAAGAAAATAGGGTTCCTCATAACCTATTTTTCTTTGGCCTTTTCCATATCTAGAATGGTGATTTTCATTAAGTCCTCTTCTCCCCATGCATCTAGACTTGCTAAATCAGGAGTTAACCTTGAGAACAATGAAGTAGATGGTAAGGTGGATGGAGTGAATATAGTATTTTGACTGGTATCCATGCATTCAATCTTTACTAGTACCTCCTTGAATAGTGTCTCATCATCTTGAGTGTCTTTCTCTTTATTCAAGTCTATTGGATCATTGGAGGGAACTTCATCTTGTTGTACAGATGTGTCATCAGTGCACATCTCTTCAGTGCTTACAAATGCTTTCTCAACTTTGTCCATGTCATTGTCAGATGCTGTCATGGATATCTTGATGTTATCAACCATTATAGTATCTTTTGAGTCTTTTGTTGTATCAGTAGTTATTGACACTAAGGGTGTTGAAACTTGTGGACCTATCATAGGTGCATATTGAATCACTAGTTCTGTAACCTGTTTGGGAGGAGCTAGAGTTACCTTTGTTGTAGGCACCATTGATGGATACATGTGTCTATCCATAAACAGTTGTGCAAATGCCTTTTCAATTTCTTTTCCTATCTGCTCATACTCTTTGTTCATAATCTGAAGAGTCCTTATTTTGGTTCTAAGATGAGGCTTCACCAAATCTAATAGAATTGCCTTCTCATCATGTGAGCATACAGGGAGAATATTATACAATGTTTCTTCTCTTATCCTCATGTCTTCTTCAATTGCATGTCTCTTCATTATTTCTAGTATGCTCCATAACTTATCAAGTATCACTGTCTTGAGTTTAAGAATTGATTTCTTAAATTTTATAATGTGAGAGATGATCATAAAATGTATCTCAGTTTTATCAATCTCTTGATACTTTTCATAGATCTTAGAAATTGTATCTAGTCTACCTTCATTAACAATCCTGTTCTTCAAGACATTTAAAACAAGTCTGAATCCTACCTCAGGAGGAGCTTGAGTGTTCCTTGCTATGCTCCATGTGTTCCTTGAGGATGGGTGATTTGTGGGCACTTCCTTCCTTCCTCTAGACTTCTTGCTTGGTATAGAAGGTGGAGATGAGTCTAGGTCAATGGTGGTAGAGGGCGCAGAGGTGCTCTCTACTTTCTTCTTCTTCTGGATGTCATCAGTCTTCTTAAGTTCTTTGGCTATCTTGGATTCTCTAGCTTTGTCAAGATCTTCTTGAGTGACACCATGAACTTTTAGAATGCTAGATGTAATCTTAGATACCTTTCTTTTGTTATCAGCACTATATAATACATAATCAACTACATTAGTCTTTTCTCTGTAAGTGCCCCATCTGGGCTCATTGGGATCTTTAGGTGCAAACAAAAGGACCTGTGCATATCCTTCCAATACATGTTCCTCCACTTCATACCCAAACGGATGAATCCATTTAGTTCTAGGCTCAACTGCCTCCACGCAAGTGCAGTCAGTCTCTACCATGAAGCATATAGTTTCCTTATACTTTTCAACAATCTTCTCAGGTATCCTGAACCTCTTTTGCATCTTGATCCTAAAATTTTTGATGTCTATGTCCATAGCATCCTTTGCACTACTCTCTAATGTGGCTTTAAGTGAAATTTGAGACATAGTGGGTTTTCTTCTGTCTAGGTAAAGATTTGCAACCTTACCAACAATATGGAAATAGAGATAGATGATCAAAGACCAGAACTTGAATGTCTTGTTCTTGTCATGCTTGATAAATCGAATGTTGTCAATCAATTGAGCGCGTAATATCTCACATAGATTGTACTGAGTGTTATCCTTCACCATTTTGATAGCTACAAGAACTCTTGCTGTTGACACACTATTTACTCTGCTTGCATGCTGGAACTTGTAACCAAGTATCATAGTTAGAAGCTTTATGTCATCTTCCTTGATAGGATCAACTGTCATACCGCGCTTGTCACTTCTTGATAAACAAACTTGTTCAACTTGCTTCTTGACATCCCTACCAGTAAGAAGAATTGGTCCAGTCTTAGGAAGTCCAATTAATTCATGGATTAGGTCTCTTGTAATACAGACGAGAACTTCACCAATCCAGTAGAGGTCATCATGAATCCTGCTCAACAAGATTTTAACCCATTCTAGTTCATAGAATTTGTACGCATTCAAAAAATCAAAGATAGGGTTGTCTATGAGGTACGTGTATTCATCCTTGAATGAATAGTCTGGTTTCATCATCGAAGCCATGAGAGTGGCTATACTATTAACTCCAACTGTTTCCTTTTTACAATAAATGTGTGCGCGGATGTCTTCTACATGAACAACACCTAACAGAGTTTTAGAGAAAGCTCCTTTCACATCATCCAGTATGGATTTAAATGGATGCCTCTTAAATACAAATCTCTTCCTCTTAGTAATGTCAAATACAACTGGAGTCACCATACTTACTTGATGATTGATTAAATAGGGTTTCACAAAAAATTGAAACAGCGTAACTGCTAGGGTTCCATTTCAAGTTCTTAACCATGATTCTTAACCACCAAATCTGTTATGCTTTCATGCTTTGATGCTCAATGATCCTATGCTCTCCAAATTCTATGAATGCAAATGTGAAGAAGATTGATCACTTACATCTTTTTATAAAAGTTACTGAATTTAATGATTGCAACTGTACACAGTTTTCATAGAGAGTTTCAAACTTTGTTCTGAATGCATTATAGAAAATGCGTGTATGCATACTGCTCTATCATGTGATCATAAGCATGAATCCATAGGCGCATACTTAGAGGTGAGTATACCAGCCGCGCAGGGGTTCCGAGCTAGAATAGATCCCCCTAAGACCAAGAAGGTCTATTCAACCAGAAATAGAGGATGCATCCACTATGGATGCATCAACTACTTTGTCAACATCATTATCCTTCTTTAGTTGAACCCAAATTTTGATTGAATCTTCTTTTGCTTGAATAAACTTGACTTCTCCTTCTTCTTCAAATAGTGATTTCTTAGGATCCTCTTATTTTTGAGTTTTGGATCTACAAAACTTTGAGATGTGTCCAGCCTTTCCACATGTGTGACAAATGATAGGAGGTCTGATGTTCTTGTTCACCATGTTGCACTGCCTAGCTATGTGTCCATTGTAATTACATATGTGACATGTAATGTTCTGCAAATTTCTTTGATGCTGATTTCTTTGATTGTTTTGATTCATTTTTCTCTGATTCTGCTGTGACTAATTTCTTTGATTTGTTTTGCAATGTATAGCCCTGTGACCAAACTTATTACAGGAGTAACAATAACCATTGAAAGGTCTTACCTCTTTGCAATCTCTTGCCAAATGACCATGTTTATTACATGCATAACAAGTTCTGTTAACTTGTTTGATTTCTCCTTTAGGTGGATCTATTTTAGTCTCTGCAACATTTTCAACTTTCTTTGTTTCTGAAGATGCTTCATGTTCTTTATTTCTTTCTTTCTTTAAATGAATTGATTTCAACTTGTGCTATACTGTATCCAAGACTAGTAGTGTTGTGTCTTAGCTTTTGTGCATTAAGCTGAGATTGAAGTGAATCAGAATTTGTGTGGAGTTTAACAATCTTATCCTTTGCTTTTGTTAATTTAGATTCCATCTTTTTCTTTATGTTCTCCAATTCCAAGATTTTCATTTTTGCTTTCAAAATTTCATCTTCTAATTGTTTGCTTTCTTTGATCTTTTCTTCAATAGCAATTTGACTGTCTGTTAGCTGCCCATCCAGATTTTCAATTTTATCTTTCAGAGTCATGTTCTCTTCATTTAGCTTTTTGACGATTTTCCCTAAATCACTTGTAGAAAAATCTTTCAAATCTTTTCTCAATTTCTTGATAAGCATTTGTGAGCCATCAACTTTCAGTCTAAGTTCTTCATTTTCTTTTTCAGATCTATCAAGATCTTCAAGAGCTACTTCAAGATTCTTTTTTGAATTTTTTTCTTCTGCTGCGTCCATGATATCCTCAAGTGGTTAAAATTTCTTTTAGAGGACCAGAGCTCTGATACCAATTGTTAGAAACACTGAGAGGGGGGGGGGGGGGGGGGANGGGGGGGGGGGGGTGAATCAGTGTTTGTCTATTTATTATATTTCAGCAACTTAAGCATAAATCAAACATACATCTAATGAAGCTCAATACAAGAACACATAACACATGATATGACTATGGGGAAACCTTGATCGGAGGAAATCCCTGGTGGGAATTAGTACCCACAAATATTGCACTAGTATAATGAACCTATTAAAGTTGCTTTGCCCTGTTAGAACCAGTCTTTACAATCCAAGTACAATGACCCTATTAGGAGTCTATTACAAAACCCTGTTAAAGGTGTTTGGCTCACTGCCTGAGCTTACTGCCCAATAAGATGAAGGCTACAACCTTTTGATAGTTGATATACATTATATCAAAAATAAACTGTTGTGATGACACTGTTGTCTGATCAATTCCATTTTTGCGCGGATGCTCTTACTCTCTTAAAGAGCTTTATCTCATACTGACTTCATTATACTACTCTTCTATATCTTACTTCTGCATATTATTATTTGACACTTGTAACATAACTTTACATTACATACTTATATGTTCATACCTGAATAGACGCGACCAAAAACAAGACTTATGGTCAGCCCTAAAACATAATACACAACACTTCCAAACTAATTGGCTTAAGCATGTTTACAACATTATTAATTACATCATTACAAACATACTATCATAGGTGCTTGGCCTTTACATAACAAAATAATATACGCTGATAAAAACACTTAGTCGGCTTTCATGCTCTGTCTTCTGGACTACTGGTCTACTGATCTGTCTATAACTTCTCCGTACTATCATGTTGTACCATGCATGTCTGGACTTAGTATGTATACATCACATAGAACATATATCTGAACACACATACTCTGATTCGATCTCTCACACGTGCGCTGATGTGCTAATTGCTGTATAATTCTGTCTGTCCTATTTTCCATACTTAGTCATTTTGTCTTCTAATTTTACTTTGACAGAATATTAGTATGACTTTGTTGCCGTGATGACAACACAAAATAAGTCATGCATCCTCAGGAAGTCAGCTTGCCAACAATTCCTCCTCCATACGCACCTGCCATTTTCAGAGCCTTCTTTCCAGATTGAAAGTGTATTGGCTGCCCTGGTGCTGTGATGCTCTTGTGCGGGGTTGATTTCATGAAGCTCTTTCTCTCACCCTTCCACACCTTCTCCTGCAAAAAGGTGATGATTTTCTTCCAGCCCTTTTTGGCTCTTGGTAAGTGAACACCCTATGGATTTGAAGCTAACCACACCACTAATGGCTGTACCAAACTGTCCCCGTGACCAATTAGCCACCACGGCTCAGTTCCCATCTCTAGACCTTATCCCAACACCGCCTTGCCAATAATCTCTTCTACACCCAGTAGCCATTGCGCGTCCACACACTTCACCACCACACTACGAACCTCCTCCTTTGATTCTCCTACCATTAATGCCAAGGCTATGAATAGGGATGCCATGTCCAAGTTAGAGCGATGCCTCTAGTAGGAATCAAGGTATTCCATTCCGAGCATTTGCTGTAGGCCTTCCATGAAATTACCATCCTCGAACATGAAGATAATCTTCATTCATCTTGGTGTTATCTTTCCTTCATAGGCTTGCGTTTGGCTATTCGATTCTAGCACAAAATTGGCCTCCATGTCTTCACTACCCTCAATTCCGCTGAAAAATCTCATAATCCCCTATTTTTAAACCAAATTTCAAACAATCTGGAAGGCCTTCAGCGGGTTGTGTCTATTAATTAGTGCCATTAGTCACATGCATTGCCATTATGTAAGTGCCATCTGAATTAAGGCCGGGTGATTCTCTTTTGTACTTCCACTTAAGTGATATAATTGGGGTGTTATTTTTTTTCTTTATTCAAATTTGAAACTCCTCATTTCTTCATAAATTTCAATTTGGGGTCCAAGTGGTGAATTCACTCCCTTGTTAGCCAACATGTCAGACACCTTATTTTCTTCTCTGTATACATGGGTAACTTTGAATTCCTCAAAGTTATGTAACAAACATCGAATCTGTTATATATATTTATCAAGGTGCCAAGCATCCATCTTTCCCTTAGATATGCCATTTATTATTATCTCTGAGTCACCTTCAAGATGGGCTTTGCAAATTCCCAATTTGATGCCTACATCCAGAGCCTCACTGGCCGCTACACATTCAACCACATTGTTTGTGCCATCCTTAAGCCATTTGGCCTTAAAGGCTATAATGTTGCCTTGGTGATCTCTTGCCACACATCCACATCTCGAGATCCTGAGGTTCCCCCGAGCAGCACCATAGAAGTTTATTTTCACCCATCCTTCCTCTGGTGTTTGCCAAGCAACTGCTCTTCTGATCAAAGTTGGATTAACCCTACAAGGCCTGTTAACAGGCCTTGTGAAATGAATGTTGACCATCTAGAAATTGAAGACAAAATGGAATTGCATTCAGTATATGAGCAGGAATAATTTTCTACAAAGAGAATTGATGAAGACATTATGCATGTTGATGAGGCAAATATTGATTCTCAGGAGGACAATTTCAGTGAAGAAGAGGAAGCTAAAGAAGGTACATTTAAAAATAACCTAAAATATTCAAAAAACTTATGTGATGACATTATGGGAAAAAATGAAGAAACATGTAGTATATGTCAAAAGCATTATTTGACAGACAGGAAGAAGATAATGCATTTAGAGATGACGTAAATATTTCCAATCAACTATATAAGGAGAATAAAGAAATAATGTATGTTTAAAGAAAAAATTTGTTTCAGCACAATATTTGTGAAAATCAATCACATTCTGATGTGTATTCGAAGCATAGTGAGAATAATAATTATAATAAATTTGGTGAGCCTAATTTTTGCACTATGTTTCAGGATATAATTATTTTCAAGGGGAAATTTTATAAAGGATATTTTCCAAAAAATATTGCGCATCTCGAAAATAGATTACACAGTGAGAAAGATATTCAGAGTTACAATATAAAAAATTCTTACAGAAGTTACATTGGATTGAGGTCTACATATGGTGGTAAACATGATTGGAAATAATTTTTCAAGGAAGTGAGATATGATAAAATAATGGGGTTTTTTAATGAGCATTGGAAGAATAATTACATGATCACAAGTTCAGGAATAGAGTATGAATATAGAAATGAAATAAATAATCAAATTCACGTTTTTGATAGGGGGAAAGCAATGATTTTCATTTTGATGGCCTTTGACCATTAACTCAGGTGAAGAGCTACGAAGGGAAGAAAACATATATCTATTGGAAACTTTGGAAAAGGAAACGCATCCACAAAGTCGTGAGGAAAATTTTAGGGGAGTATATTTTATTCTCATGACTTTTTATTTAGTGTTTTCCCATATCTTAAATATTATATAGTGATTGCAGATTTTGATTTTTATTCCTAGATATATTTTTCATCTTGATATGCAATTGGAATCAAATTATTTAAAATCTTAATATTTATACACTAAAGATGTCATTCTTGCAAATGAAGTAAAATGATTTTCTCTACAATGTATTATTGGTAAAACATTAACAATGCAGGTGCAAAGACAGTGGAGGGAACAAAATTTTATAGATATTGTTCAAAAATCTGAATCACGTTTTTAGTATTGAGGCATAATTTTGGGACCCTTTTTGGGCTGAAAATGATCATCTACATATCCCAAATGACCTCCAGACATTCTCTCATATATGAGAAATGGTTTTCTTACAATCTCATATGTTTTTGAGATGTCGACAACCTCAAAACATGCCCAGGCATCTCCAAAAATGGCCAGACATCTCTAAAATGGCCACTAAAATTACAATCCCGTGCAGATATATGGGGCAATTTTTCAGAGCTGAATATGTGTCGTAAATGAAGATTTTAATCATAAAATGATTTCCCATATTATATACCTCAACTTGGTGGGCATTTTTGCAATGTTTTAAATTATTTTGGAGTGTAGTTGAGCTCAAAAATTGCCAAAATTTATAGAAAGAGTCCAATATATTTATACAAGACAAATAAAATTAGCAAGATAGATCTTGCAATAGAGAGGAATGAATGATAATGCACAACAAAGGTGTCTCTTTATGTGATATTGAGAATACTTGTGGGTTTAAAGTCTAATCAGAAATAGAAATCATCATTGGAGTACAAACATACAAATAAAAATCTAACACAACAACATCGCTTGGTTGTCATGAGGTAGCCGTTCCCTATTGATACATATATATAGCTGTTAAATGATTAATTCAAAGCATTAGCACGTATTGGAGTGAGATAATTCATTCAGAGGAGCTCCTTTTTATATGCATGGCCAATGACTCGGTATTGAGGATATCTCAAATAGCTTCATCAATCTGTGTTTGTTAGTTTTAAAAATCTCTTCTTTGGTTTCTGAAAGACAGATATGGAAGTAATTGTCCCATCATTGAGCGCACAATGAATTCAAAGATCACAGAATCTTTTTCAAATCAAGATGTCTAGGAAATTATTGTAAAGGGAATTTAAATATTTCCATAGAAGAGCAGCAACCCTAAACCTAAACTCACTGGGCATCGAAGTAATAAATGATTTTTTATCAAATTTTGAAAGAGGTAATAATCTATGTTGAAAGGGGTGATACAGGTATGTATATATTAAGGTAATAAAATTTTATTTAATTATTTTAATATTTAAAATATTATTGTTTTTCCTATGATTTTATTATTTACATTTTTAATAGGAAAACATGTTATTATGAAACATCTTTTTATTATTTGAAATAATTTGCCTTCAAATGAGCATCCTAATAAATGTTAATGATTTTGAATAACTTTTTTTTTATCATTACATTATAATTATGTTTTTAAGTGGTCTACTTCTCTTAGAGATAGCCTGATTCTCGTTGTGCTCAGGCATGGACACACGTCCCCAACTGGAGCCACTGTTGGCACCTGAAAATTCAGGCCTAAAAATGGACAATTAATTTCCAAATTACTCAGGGAGTACTTTTATCTCTTAATTATTTTATTATGTGCATTAATATTACTATTGAGTATTTTATGAGATCAAAGGTTATAAGCATTAATATATTCAAAAAGGTATTTTTGACTAATGTCCTTTGAAAAGAATTGAGAATATATTTATTCTTAAATGATTACCCTAAATACGCTTATCAAAAGTACATCAAAAGGATTTTTGAACTATTGTGATTTGAAGATTATTTTCCTCCAAAATGTTATATTAATGAAATAAACCTTCAATTGCAATTGTATTTAAAGAAAATGAAATTTTTAATGATATAATATAACGAACAATGCTCCTTATCTGTATCCTTGGTAGATGCATGATACCATGTTTCTCGAAAGTAGACATTATTTATTGTCATCATATTTTTAATGTTTTGAAATAAAGCAATAATGTGAATATTATTGAGATGATTTAAATAGAATCATTTTCACTATAAAGGTAATTGACTATGTCATTGTTGCTGGATACACAAAATTTCTTGGAGGGAAAATTAATTACCATTTGACATACAATTAAATCAGGGAGGGACTGTATTTACCCAAATTTTTAATTGCTTTTAAATAAAATATTTTACAAAAGGGTGGCAAGTGGGAGTTGAACACTCGACGTCTCAAGCCAACCCCTTAACTATCCTAACTACCCATACACCCCTCCTTAACCAATTGCCCTATATTAATACTTGGAATATCCATTGAGAAATAAATCTCATATTTTAGGCATGATACTTATTGAAATAAATGATTAATTTATTCCCTTTGAATGTGTAGGTAAGGAAATCAAAACATTTTCCCACAGGGAGTATTTCTTACCTATTTATTTTGGGGAATAATTATTTGAAAACAAATGATTTATAATTAATTAAAATATTATGATTTGCGATTTGGTATTATTTTGATAATACATCCCCTAAAAACTAAAATATTACATTGATGGGATCATTTAAAAGGAAATATTTCATCTTTTGGTGATATTATGCAAAGCATTGGATTAACAATATAATATATTATTATATGCTCTAAATGATAAAATATTTCTAGAAGGGGTTATTTTAGAAGCATGAATAATGTTTTAAAAATATAATTATCGTAATTTACCCTAAAGTAAATTTTTGATTTATTTAAACTCCTAATTATTTATTTCATGTACAAGAAATTTTGAGAAAAGGGACATTATTGAAAAGAGGCTTTATATTTACGGGATTGAAAATGAGAAAAGCATTTTGGAAAGCACATTAAAAGAGATCTGATATTAACTTTGGATGGTTGATATATTAATTGTAATTATACATTATATATTAATGTTTCAGTTGTTGATTTAGGATTAGGTATTAGTTTCCAAAAGTCATGTTGGTCTTAAGCTTGTATGCATCCCTTTAATTTTATATAAACGGGATACCAGGACCAATATAAGGGAATTACAACAATAAGATACAGGCAATATACTTTTGTAGATAGGATAGATTTGGATCAACAACTACAACATGAACTGGATGTACCATTTTTCTAAATTAATAAAATTTAAGTATTTTCTATCTCATCTGTGGATTGAAAGTACCATTTAGTTATTCAAATCAGTCCTTTGGATAAATCTCTTTTAAGGACTTACTTCTTTGTGTTATTCTATAAAATTATAATTTTAGCAGGATTCCAGATAGAAAAAAATAGGTTGAATGATATGGTTTGATAATCCTAAAGGATCATATTTGTTATTAGTATCTAAAGAAATAGTTTTTGGACTATCAGTTTACATGATCACCGAGTGAAAACATTTAGTCAGACACAATGATCACCGAAACTAGACTATCACCAACAGATAGTTTACAGAGTAAACCAAGAGCACAAGTTCACAGAGCAACCTGAGAGCAGTATGTCTACAGAGACATCACTGAGCAACAGTCTACCCAGAGACAATTTTATTATCGAGAAAAGTGGATCTGAGATACACATCAGATAATACACTTCAGTTTTATAAATAGCTTTATGCTTAGCTGTTAAGCTATTTCTTGAGGAACAAGTAAAGCATATGTAATAGTTTTAATCATTCTAACTGATTGTAAACATGCAAACTAGAAGATCAAGGTCAAGTTGTAAACCTTTGATCATAGAGTTTTTATTGTAAATCATGAAGCCTAATTAGGTCAATACATTGTATGAATAGATGTATAATCAATCAAGAATATGATGATTGTAGCTACAAAAGACATCTATGGATCAGACAAAGAGTTTCATGCAGAAGGACACATAAGAAAGAATTAAATTATGAAGAACTGAGATTCAAGGCCACCAAGCAGAACAGAGGTGTTATCCACCACTATATGTGATACATACATTATGTGAACTAAAAGGATCTATAATCAATAATTCAATATTGCATACCATCAGGTCAACAAGTATTTTTGACTATTCTCTAACAATTGTAGCAAATAGAAGAAATCCTTTAAGAAGGTGGACTTAACAATCTTATTGTAAATCTCTTAACTGAGTGCACACTTAACAATGTTTTTAAAATCTCTTAACTGAGTAGACCTAACCAGTCTAAAATGTTACTCCTAACAAAGTAAGATCATCAAAAGTGATCACACTTGTTGCCTTAACCGACACCTTCCATTCTGCAGATAGTGAATCTTTGTGGGTCTCATCCCCACTGCAGTTTTTACCTTCTAATAGGGGTTTTTTGCGTTATCAATTCATGTGTCATATGTAACTACTTTTCATGAATGTTTACATGCAATTACATTTATGTTTTGATATTACATGCATAAGGTAGAAAAGCAATATGGTCGGTGTTGGTGCCCAAAAATGCTGAATTGAATTTCCTTTGGACTTGCCAATCCAATGATGGGAGATCCAATTATTTTTGGCCAACTAACGGGAATGATCTATTATGATCCTCTTCCCCTACGCTTATAGCTCTATAGAACCAAGGCGGGTGAACCTTCACCTAAAAAGGCTTTTTATAGCAGATAACCTGTGTATGGAACTCAAACTTCCATCTCTCAAAGTATGCTAAGTAAGTTGAAATAAATATAACTGAAATCAATATATCATGAACTGTAAACTGAAATACTTTAAGTAATTGAAAGAATATTTAGTAAATGTGTATGTAATTTGAAATGAACATATAGATAAGATATCACAAAAC